>JACMIG010001436.1:8203-20457 GCA_014805385.1 Levipalatum texanum
CCCCGGGGGGGGGGGTTCCCCGGTTTCCCCCCCACCCCCCGGCCCGGGGGTTGGCCCATTCGCCCCCCCCCCCCCCCCCCCCCCCCCCCCCTTCGAATGATGCGCTGCCCACACCTAATCGGGGGTGACTGGTATGCGCGTGTGTGGGGCTCGCAGCTGTGATCCAAAATGAATCATGGAGTGCCCGCCCCCCACCCCCTCGAATTTTCCCACTTTTATTCCCCACCCCTCGTTTCGCGTGTGAACACTGCTGTAATTGCAGCACCATAAATTTTGTGCCCCCCTCACAGCTCTAACGCATTCATTGCGCGGTGCATGTTATTCGGTTTGCATGGTTGTTGTTGTTCTTTTTTCTTCTCTACAGTCCGGCAAGAGAAAGGAGAGAAGCGCCCTGTCACCGCCCCGGGAATTGTTTACTTGAATAGTTTACTCCGGACGGGGTGGAAGGACGGAGGAGGGGCGAGGGCCCCTTCGACGACTGGACTCTGCCTCCTTTGGCTGCCACGCCTCGGAGAAGGGAAGAAATCGTTGTCCCTCCCCTCATTGTCCACCATCTGTTCGAAGCCATTTATGGTCGTGAACATTTTCATTCGTTCCACCCATTCCTTTCTCTCTTCCCCATCAGCTGGGAAGGGCAGAGGAGAAGTGCTCGTGCCCCCCGTTATGGGCTCTTTTTCCTTTCATCCTCCTTCCTCCTCCTCTTCGGAGTCTAGCTAGAATCCTGTGGAGAGGGGCTCCACCAAAGAGTGCACCGCCCCCTTCAACCATGGATGATGCCTCTTACGATGCTCGTTCCCACGCGAGTGAGCGCCCGAGAAGGCCTATGACAATGGATACTTTGGTCCTTGTTTTGTTGATATTCGAACTGTGCATTTATTTATGTCAACTCTGCACCGACGATGCAGTATTCCTCTGAAGAAGTTTGCCCCACGTTTCTTTGCTGCAATCTCTTGCAGCATCCTGTATATCAATCCCCGATCAGCGCGATCATTTTCTTCACTCTTCTTCTTATCTCGAGAGGGCTGCGCTCTTCTCTTTCATCTCGACTCTGAATAGCCAAGTGGTGCAGTGGAATGAGGAACTCCTCGTCCTCCTTTCGTCCGGGAGTGACCACTACTCTCTACGAGAAAAAGGCGATTGCTCTTTATCCTCGAATTTCATGCGGTCGATCACTTCGACAGAAATCAAGGAGTATAGTCGCTTGCCTCTCTTCAACAGGGAAGGGCGCGAAATGCTCATGGTGCCCTCTGTTCGAGAGTACTCACTGGTGGGCCGCTAAAAGAGTGGCCCAGCCCGGGAGGGAGGGGACGAGAGAAGGAAGCGGGCGGTCGGAAGAGTGACCGAGACCGCAGCGCGGCACGCGACGCGTCTGAATCTCTCCATCCTTCTGCTCCCTCGCCACACCGTCTGCTCCCCTCCGCATCTCCCCCTGGGCGAATGGGGACAAACCACCCCTTTTCCATCCCCCTCTTCTCTACTATATCCTATCGGCCCCCGAGACTTCGGGACCCGATGTTGTGCGAGCTTTTTGATCGCTTATCGGCACTCTGATCTAGGGGGATAGAGTCTCTCTCTTTGATGGAGGCGATTTCTCCCATGAAAAATGATGGTCCATCGATTCTCGTCCTCTTACTGTTCTCCATCCCTCGGTATTGGAGAGTCGATCGTACAGGGTCCCCGTCGAGAGTTGCAAAGTCGACGATCGAGGGGGAGTGGAACGGTTCTGCCCTCCCCCCTCTCGCTCTCCGTCGAACGCCTTCTCTTTGATCTTCACTCTTCTCTCCCCCCCCCCTTCCATCCACTCGGAGCTATTGCAACGTAGCACTAGTATGTCCTCGTCATGACAAGATTCCATTCTGTTGACAACGAGTGTTCTCTGCTGTTTTCTGCTTCCGGACACCGATCAGTGCGTTGAGACGGCGTTCTTTCTTGTTGTGATGCGTCGTGCACTTGCTGTCTCTTGAAAGGACACTGCACCTGGTCGGTCGCAAAAAACGATGACCTTTCCCCGTCAATCTTATCTTTTCAATTTCTTTTTGCTCCCAGTTTACGATGGCAATTTTGTTGTCTCGCTCCGCGCACTGAACCTGACCGAGCGGAAACGCGTTCCTAAAGCACGGGCCAGAGAGACAGGCAAACATACTGCCGTGGTTTGCTGATGTTTCACCATTTAATGTCCCTGCCCTTTTCTCTTTCGTCTTCCCTCGTGGGAAGGGGTTAGGGTTCCTTCCTGACTACCTGCCTTTTTTGCTCTCGCCCCCTCCCTCTCTCGTTCACATGCGTCCTCTCCTCCTCCGCTCCCATCAATCCACGGCAGGAAAACGGGGAAGGAGAGGAGATGAAGAAGGGAGGAGAACGGCCCACGAGACACCCCCGCTAGTGGTGTGCAACCGATATCGAGGAGGAGGAAAGAGAGCTGTCAGTCGGTAGAGAGACGAGGAGTAGAACTATATCCACTTTTCCCGACGTTGCTGTTGTATTCCTTTTTATCCTCTTCTCTCGCCCCATTCATCCTCGTGCGCCCCTGGATTCGATTGGAGGATGGGTCGGTCGTCGGTGTATGTGGAGGAATATTAGAGTACTCGCTCGCTCTCCATCTAGCAGCACATCGGGTTCTCGTTGCCCCCCTCTGCCATAGAGCAGCAGTTTTTTGGTCTCTCCCCCGAATGCCTACGTTGCTCGCTCTCTCCGCCTTTGCCTTCCCCCGGCTGCGGCTATTCACGCACAGACGCTGCCAGCCGTCCGGTCTTTTCTCCTCCTCCTCCTTCGTCTCCTCGCTCATTCTGCGGCGATGCCTTGTGTTTTTGGAGACGACGACGAGCGGGGAGCGGATGACGTCTTTGGCATAGTCCATGGGCCTCTCTCCCCGGATATAGCCTTTCTCTCTATTTCTCTATCCCCCTATTCACCGGAAACGAGCAAATGAGATGAAGCCGCGGGATCAGATTCAAGCCAAGGGAATGTATGTATGAAACGTCGTCATTTCTCGTATATCGGAATCGGTGTCTTATTTTCTCATGCGGGGGCTAATTGGGCCTTCTCTCATTCCCACAGCTCGACCAGCTTTTCTCTCTTCCTCTCGTTCTCCTAGAGAGAATGATGGGATAGGCACGGGGCGTCTTAAATGTCACGGACTAAAATGGGCATGAGATGGTGACGCGCCGGCGGTTCGTGTGACACAGCGCATTGATAGCAGACCGCGAGATTGCTTTGACGCACGCGCTCCTGATCGTAAATCATGCTGAAAAATAGCGTGTAGTTTCCTCCAGACTCCAGATGTTTTGATCTTCGCTAGGATCGTTTAGTGACGGTGGTAAAATGTAAATACAAGTGCTGAGAATGGTGGCTCTGACGTTGGATGCTATGTGTGTTGTTATTAGAGATCGCTCGGTGCACAGTCTGACGCAGTTTGGAAAGAAAAGTGGCACGTGGAGGAATGGATTCTAATTAGTTGGGTATTGCGCAATTGCTAGTAAACTACCACCTCTCTTCTCTTGCGCAGAATCACTAGGCTCATCGGAAATATTTACTGATCTTACTATTAGTTGTAAAATATTCGTTCAAAAATGATTAATGCAATATGAAAATATTAATTAGTTAAATTAGACTTTTTATTCCCATTTCCAGCGTGGAATTCGGGCGAGCGAACGACGAATTCGGAGCCGCAGCAATCGCTCGACGATCTCGTCCGCCTGATCGACCCCGATTACGTCGACAAGAACAAGGACAAGGAATCCAAGCAGAAGACTAAGGCCAAGGTCCGCCGTCTTTGTGTCGGTGTCCTCGAGGGCCTCTAGAAACTGCGAACTCGGCATCCCAAGGAGATCATCTCATGTCATGCTCTTTGATTGATGTCTTGAAAGCTTCTTTTCTGCAGTCCAGGATCTAATCAGTTCCTGGTAAATTTGTCTTCCCATATTATTATCGAGATTCGCCGATACGCGTGGTTTGACGAGAAAAAAGATCTACTCCGTTCAACTGTCATTTTAGAAGAAGAAGGGAGGCAACAAGGGCGAAGTCGCCAAGACCGACAGCCCCGCCAACCGCGTCTCCCCCACCAACGAGGAGGTCGCCGTCGTCGTCAACGGCGAGGTAGGTTGTGGGGGGTGGTGATAATATTTTGTATACTCAGCGAGCTTGGATAATTAATTCAAATCCATTTCACTCGTAATTCGAAATCCAGTGAAACATGAGTACGCCTGGTTTCCAGCGAGAGAAATAGCGCAATAATGAATAGGAGGGATATGCATTTGCTAATTTAAAAGATCACTAATGAACATTATTATCTTAGTCGCCCACCGCGGAGTCGTCTCCACCCGTCAAGGAGGAGAAGGAGGCAGTGCCCATCGAGGAGCAGGAGAACTGCACTCCCGTCGAGTCGCCGACGCACATCAAGTCTAACCGCAAGGTAAACTACTTCAACGGTATATTAATATTACGGTGATACAAATCCACCGGGTATATTTGTTAGGGGCGTTTATTAGGTTCCATGCCACTTGACTATCGGAGTGAAGCGGTTTGATCTCTATTTGTGTAGATGCTGATTCGTGAATCTGCCTGCTTTGCATTGGGGGGCTTGTTGTGATCTTTTTGTTTTTTTTACTCCATCGTGGTCCGGACAGCCATCATTGTACGACTCAACTAATCTAATTTACGCAGCGGCTGATTCACGAATCTACCCTGTTTCATGTGGCCGTCTTTCACTGTCCACAGTTCCCTCAACACTCTAGTCCCTGCACGTGTCTGCACTCTCCTCTTTCACTCACTCTCTCTTACAGGGCATCTCTTCGTCCAGTGAAACGTCGCCTTCGCTGTTGGCTGAAGAGCGCCGGAGCTCCATTTCGGCCGAAAACCCGGTTGGTGCAGTATCCTCCCGGGCATAAGCTACGGAACCGCCAAACGGAGTAGTACTTGTGTGTCGTGGTTACTGTACTGTGGTGTTTCACTGTGAATCGTCCTCCGCCTGGTGAATTGGTGATGCACTATCGGTGAATTAATCATGGGAACTAGACGACCGAGACGGCGGAATAACTTATCCTGTGCACCGAGAACGGAAGCGGTGTTTGAACGTTGCAATACGCACTGTCCACCCGGTGATTTGGAGCTGCACTGCAGGGAATTAATTGGGCAAAGTTATTTCCAAGTTGATCGGACTGCGAGTCAATGGCCTCAATCATTACAGGAAGTCGAGGAGGTTTCGGTGACTGTTTCCAGCTCGGCTCGACAGAACTCGGCTGGTGAGTGGATGGTGTAATTTTGGAATTGCCTTTTATCGTGTTCGGTGGAATTCCAAATTGATCGTTGTATATTGCAGCCATCTCGTACGCTGTAGCGGCTACGCGAGCATCGAAACCGAACTCGCCGACTCTCGAGGAGAAGGGCGCTGTAGCAGTTGTTCTATCGTCGAAGTCGACTCGGCCAAGCCAGGAGTCGTCGCCTCCCGTCAAGGTACTGTACCATTTGGCAATGAACTAATCCAGGAGCTTTCGTGCCATGAGAATTCGATGTTAGGTTATTATGTCTTCGATTTGGTCACGTTCTACGGGGAACATATCCGTTCAAAAGAGTTTCATGGTACTGAAACCAGTGGCTGAGAGATGTCTAGGAAACCAGGAGATTTCGTTCGTAGGGAATTAGTAATAGTCAGATGTATATGTGAAATCATTGATAACATTCTGGGACTTCATCTTTACAGACACAACCTCAACAGCAGTCGAAGGGCGTCTCCGCAGGCGCTCCCTCATCTGCAGTCGGAAAGGGCGCGAAGAACTCGTCGCGTCCCTCTCCCACCACCACCACCACCACCACCACCACCTCCGCCGTCCTTTCTTCGTCGACCGCGGCAGCGAACGCAGCCGGCGGCCGCGGAGGGGAGAGACGCACCGAGGCGGCACCCGCAGCCATTGGGGCCAATCACTCGGCCACCGCTGGTAAGCTGTGCTGCATTAAATGACCTGACTAATCGGGGATGGGAGCCTGGGATATGCAAGCATTGCTATGAAATAATTTATTGTTTGTAAAAGACGGGTCGATATCATGTTGCTCCTACTTCTGAATTTTCATTATTCGTAATTGGGGGTGGCGATAATTCGCCTAGATTCCATGTTGATAACTAGGATGTAGAATTGCCATTTCTTACGTAGGCCTGCATCACATGGATATGGGGGCATATTTCTATAAATGGAAATATGAAGGCATCGTCGATACCAGATTATAGATTGTGAACTCTGCAGGGTCGGTGGCGGGGGCGGCAGGGAAGGGCGCAGCAGCGGCCGTTACCCTGACGTCCGGAGGACCCGCATCCTCGCCTCCCGCCAACCACTCGGAGAAGCACACGGCCAACGGGCGAGTAGGAGGAGGCAAGAAGGACAAGGTAGGGATGGGGGAAGATAATTGTGATGGGAAGGATGCGAACTCGATTGGTCTATTGTGTTGGAGAGGTTTTTCGAATTAACGCACGTGGAACATTGCTCTACGCTGATCTTGATGCAACTTTACTTAATTGGTGCAACAGCGAATTACCGGGTTCATTGTTTGGAAAAATTTTCTTATTTATGCCTGTAGTGGGTCACGACAATCAGTTTTTGCTTATTAGTATTTAACATATTTATTGTGTGCGACGCGGAATCAACGGGGTTGTCGAATTTGAGACTAGATTCGTTCCTTGCAGCACCCTTCGACGTCGTCAACGAAGATGGAGAGCGGAGGGCCGCGATCGCGTATTGGATCCCGTGGACGACCTCGTCCCAGCAGCGACGACGGCGAGGAGGAGTTCGTTTCGGCCGATGAGGCGCCCGTCTGGACGGAGGAGGTGAGGGGGGAGGGGAGGAAAGAGAGAATTGATTGGATATTTTATGGTGGGTTTTTTTACATTTCGACCAAGGGCAACGGCACATCAACGCGAATTGAATGCCTCTTGATATAGTTAATCTTGTGCGCACCGAATCACGTGGTTTGCGGAAATTCGGCCATCTCTTTCCAATGCATAAACTTTTCGTCAACATTTGAAACGGAAGGAAGAATTTGAGGAAAACAACAAAAGCCGAATGTAAAAGATGAAAACATTTTTATCTTCAGCATCCCGCGACTCGCAATTCGACGGCAGCTACGACGACATCGTCGCCCTCTCCCCGCACGCCCTCTGCCATGGTACTCGACGGCGCCAACTTCCGAGCGGATAACGAGGCCGTCGACTCTGCCACCCTCTCCAAGGCCGAGACCGAGGAGGAGTTCATTACCGTCAAGGTATGCGGCACGGAAGCGACGGGACGGGCTTGTAGTCGACGGAATGGTACCAGAACAAAGAGATAAACGATTGAATAATTATTAGAGCACTCGATCTCCTTCTATTAGTAAATCTATCAATGTGCCAGTTTAATTAATTTGCTGCGGCAGCTTTGGGAATGATCGATGAAATAAACGAATCGTATTGCAGGGCAAGAAGAAGGTGGCGACGCCATCGACCAGCACGGTTTCGAGCGACAAGGGAAGGCACGGATCGACGGGTGGAGGTGAGAGGAGGCTCTCTGTGAGGGGGAAGTGATACTAGGCGGATTAAGTTCGCAGTAATTGGGTTTGGTTTGGTGCGGATTCTCGATTCAATATGTAGAGTCACACAAAAACTCTACTATTCCGGCTCAAGCGAGTACTATCAGAACTGATGCGATTTTGTATGCGAACAGTTATGGGTTATGTAAACGTTTGCACACAACCAGGAGAATTGAGGAATCAGTGAATTGGTATAATTCGACATTGCTGCTTTATTCGATTCACTCTATGCCTATCGTTGCAGGTTCTCTACCCTCATCCGGTCCGACGGCTCGTCGCGATATTCGTGGAGTGGACGAAGGCACGAGAAGGAGCAGCGTCGGAGCCCATCTTCCGCCCCCTGCCAAGGGAGGAGAGCATGAGAGGTACGGGAGGGAGAGAGTTCGGAGATACAGAGGGGATAGACAGACACACGAGGATACCAGGTGATTTGTGTGCGTACTACAAATAAAAATAAGTTGCTCTAGGTTGTTTATTCAAAATTGCGCGACTTTTCGTTGATTAGAAAAAAATTATAATATTTTCACTGATCGACCTCTTATGGCATTATCGCCGTGTAAACTAGGTGATTGCAATTTGCAGCACGGTGATAAATACTGGAAAATTGCGACCTTGACTATGAAAAGTTACTCTTCCCCAAAATAAAAATAATTAATGATGACATTACAGGCGCACCCTGCCGCGCGATGGAGGAGCCAATGCGAGCGGTGCGCACGTTCGCCATCTCGGTGACTTCATCGAGAACGCCAAGCACCAACCCGCCGGAAAGGGACGTGGCAAGAAGGTTGGTTGGAATTTTTATCAATCGTCCATCGACTGTTTATCAATGTCTATGTAATGCTGTCTGAATTATTGTTCTTGAATTGCCAGAAATCAGCGGGTATTTAATGGTTGATGAAATTATATTGTTTTGTGACTTTTTTTGAAATGTATCATTTGTTGCCAGCGATTAATTAATTCTATTGACGTAAGTAGTGCTGACTCCGATCACTTGTTTCTTTTTCATATCTTTTCTACAGCAATCGCACGCCTCCGCGTCGGCCGAGAGCTCGCCGTCGCACCACGCACGGGGAGATGGCCCGGTAAGAGGGTTATAGTTGGGCGGGGTGACGATGGTTACGGTGGCTTGGGAGAGTAACTAGGTATTCTATATTGCGGCGGAGTACTGTACCATTTCCAGATACCCACTTCGTCATCGTCATCCGGCCGCCTGACGAGCTCGCTGTCCGTGGAGACGTCGATGTCAACGGCGTCGAGTGCGGGAGCTGGCGGAAGCGCCGAATCGACACCCATGATGAGCCCCGAGGGAACGGTAGGCAGCTTTAATTTCCTGACGAAACGCAGATCTCGCAGGTGTCGAGTAGGAGTGATTTGGATGTTATTTTGGGGTGAACGCACAATGAACAGTATATTGATGTTTTCGTGATTGTCTCCATTTCAAGACATACCGATACGCGAAAGTGCCTGCTCCCATATAGTGGACTTTGCTAAAAAAAGATCTGAATCTCATACAGTCACCAGATTTAGTACGGCCTATTCCAAGCCCCCTTCACGAGGTTTAGATCAGCACAGTTTGTTCCCTAGATGTCCATGATTTATTGTTTCTTTCGCAGGATCTGTATCCAGGACCTGAATCGCGGGCTCACGTGAATGTAGCATGCATTGTTCTATTAGGGAGAGTGGGGATAGGGGTTACTTTCACAGGGAGTGTAATCGATCTTATCTCTGCGTAGGTGGGTAAAGAGGTGAGGGGGTTCCCTTACTTCCCTCTTTTATGGAGACAGAGGTGATCGAATGAGTCGCGTTGCACGCTACGGGTGTAATCACTAGATGACTTTCACATAATTTGATTCATTTTTTTCACTAGCACTACTTCTCCGATCGAGTCTTGGTGGTTTTTGAATTATTCAGTAATTCGTGGCACATCAAATTGCGTGGTTTCAAGAATGCTGTTTAGGGACTTAATGGTGTGGCGATAGGTGGTACCTTTCTTCCCTGTATTTATTGTTACAATTAGGCCTGATTCGCTTGGCGCACTACGGGTGATAACGATTTCAGTAGGGATTTTGACTATTCAATCGGAAGATATTGTGTCTCGCCGACCAAACCAAATTACGATTGATGCTTTATGCATTTTAGTGTATTCTATCCTGCGCAGCGCGTCGAATTGCATGGTCTCGCATAATCAACGACATCTAAAGCTGTTTATTTTAAAAATGTTTCGCGTGTTACCTCTAGTCTTGGGTCTCCTGGCACTATTCCGCGAATTCCTATGCGCGGTAGAGTCACGTGGGTTTGGCGCTATTCATTGCTCGATCGGGCGACCGCATTTACTTGTGAGCCTCTCTTCCCTCCTCTCCTTCCCCTCTCTCTCCCCTTCTAACTAGATTGTCGCGCACTGTCCAGTCGTACGCCCCAGCTACCGCGTCCAAATCCTCCCCTCTTCTTCTTCTTTCGGAGGTTCTCTCTGCGTCCCTGTCCATGGGAGACCATTTCTCTGCTTCTCTCTGCGCTCTCCTCTGATCATGCGCTCTCTCGCTCGTTGTCATCGTAGGCTGGGGAGGGTGTCCCCGCAAATGGGTGCGAAGTGACTACTCTCATTCTGCACCCTCTCCCTCTCTTCTCTCCACCCTCCCCTCCCTGCTCTCCCCCTCCCTGCTCTGACGGCGGTTGCTTGCGGTCCAAGCTCCCTCTCCCCTGACAGCAGTGCGAGTTTTCTTCCTCCCCTGTTTGACCTCGCCGGCGTTCCCTCTACCACCACCTCCTTCTCCTGTCAATCAATCGGTGCTAGGCCAAGGCTATATCGATCAAATCAATCGATCCAGGACCCCGCGCGCACTCACGTGCAAAACATAATGGCGGTTGGTTAACCTGAGATGATGTTTTTATTATTTTATTTTTTTAGAAATTTAATTTTTCCATTGCAGATGGTCGCTGACGATACTGCTTCCTCGTCCGAGGTGATTATTTTTAAACTATTCGGTCTGACAAAAACACGCCTGTTGTATCTGATCGATCGGTGAATTAATGCCTTTTTTTGCAGGCCCCCAAGTTTTCGTACGCCGACGCTGCCAAGAACTCGTCGCGACAGGGATCGCCGCCGCAGAGCACGACACCGCCTTCGGGTACGTCTAATTGACAAAAGCGGTGTGGAGTAATGGAAAGAGGAACTGTAGTCGAGGAAGAAGCTCCGGGGTTCGATCACTCCTGCGAATTAAAATTGATTTTTACCGTTTATTTTTGCAGGAGGCGATGCTGGCAATGCGTCGCTTTCACCGCGCCCCGGAGCCACGGCCCCCGATAACGGTAGAGCATATTTATTTGGAACGTCTTCTGATACATAGATCAGCCGGGTTGGACTCTTGTGAATGCGGGATAAATGTGTTACAGTTAGACCCAGGGAGATTGGAGTTTATTCTATTTGGTATTAGAGATTACTCTGAAGGCGCAATGATCTTCCAATGAGACCTCCTCTAAAAAATCAACCTTTGCACTCCCCTCTACGGCTGTACTTTGTTGGCTTCTTCTTCGATACACCACGGTGGTCTGTATGCTTGGGTGTGAATGTAGCGAAAGAGTACATCTTTGTGAGGGACGCAGATTGTTCTATTTGTTTCCCAATTTTTTGTTCGTTATTTTTCCGCACGAGCGTGTTCCTATTGTAGCGACGCCGAAGACTAAGGCCAAGGAGTCGTCGTCGTCCACCTCGGACATCTCCTTCTTCTACGACCCAGCTATTGATCGAGCAAAGAGTGAGTGTGTGCGATGGGGGTTTACTGCACTTCGGAATTTCTGGCTTGCATTTACTTCTACCTCTATATTGTTTTTGGTTTGATTTCCCACGATTTTTTGGGCTTGCAATTTTTCTTCGAGTATAATGCAAGGGGATTAGGTAAATTGAGGGTGCAGAGGGTTGTTGGCTTAAAGGAAATTTATTAGATATAATTGCCCGTAGTCCCCGGTCATCCATAACTATGAATGCTATTGAGGTGCTGTTGCGTCCAACGCAGAAACGGCGGCGGCTGTGGACGGAGGAACGAGCCACGATGAAAATGACATTCAACTCAACGTTGGCGGCAAGGTAATTGGAGGAATCAATCAATAATAATATTAGGTTGATGGTTACTGATTTGGTAAATTATAAAGGAAATATGTATTTATCTTTCAGATCATGAACTTCCGCGGCGCCTCGCAGTCTGGAGGATTTATCAACGAGCGGCACGAACAGGTACGGTAGAATTCGTGAATTCCGTTCCCACTTTAGATTCTCTTCTCTCTCTCACGGACACCAAAAATTGACTCCGTTTCTTTCAGCTTACGTCGCTGATGCAGAAGCACTGGGAATTTTTCGCCACGTCGAAACCTGGTGAGTTGGGGATTTAGGAATTGGGTATATTGGTTAATGGGACTGTTTCACTTCTTTTTTTAAAAAATAATAATTATTTAATTACAGCGCCGATTCGGACTGCATCGGCAGCCACGAAGAAGTAAAGCACAAAGTGCCCACTACTACACTGCCAATTCTTTCCTCCCCCTCCTCTTTCCTATTCTCGTGTCATGAGCCAGCACCGCCCTACAGGCAAATACACGCAAATTATAGCAGCCCGCTACCCACATCATGATCTATTTATTGATCGAGCCCAATCCCGCCTTTCGACTGGCCCCCTAGCACAAAAGTGTTCTCATGGTAGGCTATTGTATTGTCA
>JACMIG010001437.1:8100-20456 GCA_014805385.1 Levipalatum texanum
CTCATCTCCACCTCCTCCTCCCCCCTCCCCTCCTCCCTTCACCCTTTCTTCCCCCTTGTCATGTTATGCGGCGGCGCTTCCGCTTTACTGCTAATTTCGCTGCTCGCTTTGCCTCTTTCCCTTTCTTCTCTCACTTTCTCACTGATTCCTCAGGTTTCACGAGCGCCGAGGAACGAGGAAGAGAGTCAAGGACTATTAATAAAGAGAGAGGAGGGTGGAGAGGGGGAGAGGGACTCGTACTTGGCGTTCCTGGAGGACGAGCAGAGGAGAGCACAGACGACGACGAGGAGGAGGGAGAAGAGGACGGCGATGGAACCGAGGAGAAGCCACGCCGTCGCCCTCCCTGACTCGGCACCTGCAGAGGACTCCTTCCCTTCCCTCCCTTATGAGTGGACTGCCCCCTTCCCTCCCCTCCAGGACCTCTTTGCGTGTTGTTATGCTCTATGCGTGTCTCATCGTCGTCCCTGTCTGGAGTGGGGGGACCCATTTCCCGTTCCGCCCCCTCCCCCTCCATTCCGCCCTGCACAATAAGGACTCCTCCCGCCCGTGGGACACATTCTCCCACAATATCTCCTGTCGTCGGCGTCCCCCGCAGCGGGCACACATAATTGCGTCGTGTGAATGGAATGGAAGGGGAAGGGGAGAGAGAGAGTACAGTTATCACGGAGACCCAGAAACTGTCCTCGTTATGGCCTCGGAGAGGGGGACTCCTTCCCTCTCCCCCCTCCTGAGGGTGGACCGATGTGTGGTCTTCTCTCTCTCTCTCTTGGCCCAACTCGTGGGAGGTGCCCCTGAGCCCCTGGGAATTTCCCCTCCACGGAGAATCTGATCATTCCCACGACAAAAAGGTGCACTTTGCAATGGAGGCGCGGGGGCGGCTAATCCTCTTACTGACTTCCCAATGGAGGAGAGAAGGACTTACCGGTGAAGGCAGTGGCAGAGACGGGACTGTCCGTGTGGAGGGAAGGAGATGTGAAGAGACGCACACGGAAACGATAGGCAGTCGAGGGCTTGAGGGGACCGTTGCAGACGAAGTGGAGGGGGAGGGAGAGGCACGAAGGATCGGAGCCGATCTCCTGAAGGGAGGACGTCAGGGAGGTGGAGGGGGAAGGAGGGGGAAGAGGGGAGAAGGGGAGGAGGTGGGGGGACTAGGAGGAGGATGAAAAGGTACGTGTATCTGTGCAGAGGAGTGGGTGGATGTTTGTGTCTGCCCTGCAGGGGGACACCTCATAGAAGACCTCCTCCCCCCTCCCCCTCCCCCTTAAAAGGATTCCCAATATTCGGACTCGTGTCCATTGGGATGACCCCGAAGGGGCTGAAATATGAGCAGAGTGGATGGGGGACTCTTCCCTTCCTCCTCCTCCCCCCTCCTCCTCCTCTCCACTCCTCATTCCACGGCGACGCCTATTCAGAAATCAGGCGAGAGGCCAGGGAATTAGAGTTATTTGCGTGGGGGGAGGAGAATAATGGAAAGGGGGAAAAGGGGGAGGTGGGAGGGGGAGGGAAGGAGGGAGGGTTATGGGTGAGTCCTCCCCCGCGCCCCTCCAGGACGACAACACGAGATTGGCCCCATCGTCTCCAGTTATTCCCGTCTCCTTCTCTTCTCATCGTTCGGCCCTATTTGGGGGAGTTCCGGGGGGTGAATGAGAAGGGGACGAGATATCGTGAGGGGATGGAGGGGGGAGAGGACCCTTCCTCCCCTCCTCCATTCATTGCCTCGTGGAAATGAGTGGCTGAATGGAGACGTCATTCATCACGTTAATCTCCCCGTGCGAATAAACACAATTCAAGTTCAGGGAATCTGGAGGTGCAAAACAACAGAGAAGAAAGAAGAGTGGGAGGAGAGGAGGAGGGGGGGAGGGAGGGCCACTGCAGTGTGGGTGGTGTCAGCTGCAGGGGCGACACCTCTCCCTCCCTCTCTACGAACACCGAGAGAACGAGGGATCGAGGAGACGCAGACGGAGAGAGGGAGAGATCGGAGATGAGGACTGCAGGACTCGTGCGTGGGATCAGGAGGGGAGGAGGAAAGGGAGAGGGAGGGAGGGTGCGAACAAACTTCCGCGAGACAGCTGACTGAGGGCGGTGAAAGGTGATAATGAGGAAGAAGAGAAGAGAAGTGGGACCAGATGTTGGAAAGAAGAGGGAGGAGGAGGGGAAGTGGAGGGGAAGAGGGAATGGGGGGGACGTCATCCATGTCACGGACCATGAATCAGGAGGCAAGATGGTCATGACTGATGGAGGCAGAGAACAGTCCTCTCGAGGGAGGGCGAGAGGAGGAGGGGGAAGGGAGGGGGTCGAGGGGGAAACTGACGATCTCTGTCGGAATCTTCTTCCCAGCCCCCGCCTCCACGACCACGGACGTGAACGTCGGCCACTGCTCCAGAGACTGCACCTCCGACCACGTCTGAAAGGGAGTCCTTGTCCCCTCCCCTCCCTCCCTCTGGGATGGACTCGACCCGTGCAAGATTGTAGTGATCTGCATCTGTGTACACGGAGACTCGTGCCATTTATCACGGATGCAGACCCGGAGAAAAGGGAAAAGGGCAACTGACATAGGAGGCATTGGCAGGGGCGAAGTCGTCCAGGGCAATGCCCTCCCCGTTGACCTCCGAGGCAAGGATCGAGAAGCGGATGATGGGACCATTCCTCGAGTCGAAGAGGGAGGGAGGAAGGAGGAGGAGGAGGGAGTGGGGGCGGATGGACTCTTCCACCACAGAGGGGGCGGCAGAGGGAGGAGGAGGGGCGTGGATGGGCATGGAGAGGGAAGGGGCTTCTGAAGCTGCAGGAGGGTCTCCTTGGCCTGCCTCCGTGACCGCGCGGATGAGGAAGGAGTAGGAGTATCCGCCCTTGAGGCCATCCACCACCGCCTCCACGGGAGAGTCGCCACGGGACGAGGGAGAGGCCACGTTCACTGACCACTGTTCACCGAGCTGGGAGGGGGGAGGGATAGAGAGGGAGGGGAGGAGGGGAGTACCTCTGGCTGAATGGCCACGACGTAGTGGGTGACGACCCCGTTGGGAAGGGAGGGGGGCTGCCACGAGAGACGGGCAGAGTACGAGTTGATGGCAGTGACGGTGGGGGACTGGACGGGGCCAGGACGGTCCTGAGGGGGAGGACTAGAGGGAGAAGAGGAGAGGGAGAGGCACCTGGCGGGTGATGAAGGAGAGAGGACGCATGGCACGAGAGGCTGCAGGGCAGGAGGAGGAGGAAGAACCACAGAGGACGAGGGCCGTCGCCGTGTACTTGTGGTAGGGACGGAGACCGTCCAGGGGAATGTCAGAGACGGGTGAGGGGAGGGGAAGGTGTCTGGAGGGGGAGTAGAGGGGAGGAGGGAGATGGAGTTACCTGTCTAAGACGGCGAGGCCGTGTTCGTCGGTGACGTTGAGGAGAGTCTGGCAGTCGGGGAGGGAGGAAGGAGTGGAAGAGCCGAGTTGAGAGAGGCGGAGAGTGGCGATGGTACGCGCTGGAAGGGGGAGGGTCTCTTGGGGGAGGGGAGGGGGCGGAGTCCTCACCGACGGAGTGGAGGGAGACGTCGACGGGCGGCGGCGACACTCGAATGGCCTCGTCGAATCGACTCTCCGATACAATTCCCGACTTGGTGACCGTGTACAGTTGGACCTTATAGCAGGCTCCCATGGTGAGGTTGGAGATGAAGATGGGACGGAGACTCTCGGGGGAGGACTCGAACTGGCGAATGTCCGTGGAGGGGGAAGGGGAGAGGGCAGAGGAGGGAGAGATGCGGGCGTGGAGGAGGGAGGAAGCGCCCACGATCTTCGACCACAACTCGCGGACCCTTTCGATGGATGTCGGGGAGGTCGGCCACGAGACTTCGATTCCACCGCGAGTCTCAGCCACGGAAAGGCCGAAGGAGGCCATGTCGAAAGCTGGGGCGAGGGCAAGACTACGCTGCACCTTCGAGGACTTCGTCGAAAGAGACGTCGTTTGGAGGGAGAGCTGAAGGGGGATGAAGGAGTGGAGGGGGAGGAGTGAGGAAGGGGAGTCACCTCGTATCGATCTCCAGCCTTGAGAGGGAGGAGGAACTCGCACGTGGAATCGGAGGCGTTGGTCTTGGCGACGACGTCGAGGCGTGTGAGGGACTCGGAGACGACGGAGAGGGCACATCCATCCACACGGCCACCCTCCACGAGGGACGCCCAGATCCGGTACTTCGAGGACCACGTATCGGCGCGGACCTGGAGGGAGGTACCCATCTTCCGTCCTCTTCCCTCCACTCACATTGATCTCCTTGGGCGGTCTCGGCCTGAGAGTATGCTCGACGGTGACAGGAGTCGAGGCGACTCCCGTCTTGACGACGGTGACGGAGAACGTGGCCGGGCTTCCAGGGACGAGAGAGTCACAGGCAGCGAAGGAGCGAGTGGAGGAGGCCGCAGACTCCTTCTTCATCTCCCCTCCCGAAGGACCGAAGGAGACTTCGAAGTGGTCCACTCCCGATGAGGGAGACAGAGACCACGTAAGGTTGACACAGTGAGGGAGAGAGTCAACGGCAGTCAGGGAGGAGATCTTGGAGGGCTCTGAAGAAGGAGTAGTGGAGGGGAGGAGAGGGGAAGGGACTGACTGGTGGTGACAGTGGCAGTCCACGGCTTGCTCATGGTTTTGTCCTTGACTGCGACGATGGAGACCTCGTAGTCACGGCCGGGGTTGAGTCGATTGAGGAATAGTTCGAGTTCCTTCTGTCCTTCGATGGCGGGTAGTTCGAGGGTTGGGAAGGACTGGTCCGAGTCCACTTGGCGGTAGTTGATGGTGAACGAGTCCTGATGGAGGGGTGGATGGCGGGCCCTTCCCTCCATTCCCTCACCTGTAGTCCCCTCTCCAGCAGCGTTGTCTTGAGTGTGATGTTGGTCTCGGCGGCGACGATGGAGGATCCCCTCTGGTGGAAGTCGGGGGCCTGCACGGGGGTTATTAGTTAGTCCCCCCTCTGTTCCTTCTCTTCCCTCATCCTCCGAAAATGAATTACCTGCGGATCCATGGTGACATCCTGTTCCTTGACGGGCGTACTCGTGTTTTCTTTTCGCCCCACCAGCATGACTCTGGAAGGATGGAGTTCCCTCCCTCCCTCCCTCCTCTCTCCCCTCCCCCTCCCCCTCCCTCCCTCCAGTTGCCCTTCCGGTTCACTCTGTAGGAGGAGCATGGAAGGGGAGGAGAAGCCTCCAATTATACAGTCGTCGGCGTGTTTATTTGGCTGCGAGTGTTTGGACGGGCGCGAGAGAGCAGATAATTGGACAATCCTCCCCATACTCGAAGTACTCCACGATGACTGACTACTCTACTCTCTCATTGTCGGCCACCACGCACATTCCCATGGTATCGTGGGAAAATGCAGCTTTTGATCTACAGCAATATTTGATCAGTCTGATTCTCAAATCATCAGTAGAACAAGAGCTGTATTTTCCCACGCTACGATGGCAATGCGCTTTGGTGCCCGGTAATACTCACCCTCCTTCTCTTCCTTCCCCTCCATCTCACCTGTACTTGTGCCCCGGATGCAGATTGTGGATGTTGATGACGGCAGCATTCGATCCCGACGCCAAGAACGTCCTCACCGCATCGCGAACTGACTCCGGCCTGGGGGGGATCGTAGTCCATGCCAAAGAGGGGAAGGACTCACGATAGGTCGATGACCTTGGCGATGTACTGGGAGAATGAGTGGGTGGAGGGGGCGAGTCGGACGACGATTCGACTGGAGGGCTCCTTGTCGTCCTTGTCGATGGAGACGACCTCCTGCAGGGGGAGTCTCTTCCCTCCATTCCAGTTGTCTCTCCCGCCATGTTCCAATCCCTTTCTGTGCTTGTGTCCCCTCCTGTTCACAGTGTCACTTCAGAGGCGATGGCCGGCTCCTCGTGGGAAAAGGGAACGGAGGGGGGGGGATGCCCCCCTCCCCCTCCATCCAAAGGCATCGGCCACTTTCACCCCCGCCGCTGTACCAAATCATTGCTATCTCTCGCGGCTTATCTCCATTCCTGTTCCTCGGGAGGGCATTCATTAGCCGGGATTACGGGACAGCGCCAAGGAGGAGAGAAGAAGGAGGGGGACGGGGAGATGGAGACGGAGAAGGAGGTGGATAGGGGGGTGGAAGAGGGAGAGGAGGGGAGAGGAGTTGGAGAAGGAGAGGGAAGAGGACAAGGAAGGAAGGAAGGAGGTGGAGAGCGACGGGGAAGAGGAGGTGGAGGTGGAAGGGGTGGAGAGAGGGGAGGTGGAGGGAGGAGGTGGTGCAGGCTGCAGCCTCCACCCTCTCCTCCTTGGTCCAGCGGATAAGTAATTGGTCATTCTTGATAAGAATCAGAGAGTGTTTCCCTAATGGACAGTTGTTCTCGTTGACTCACCGGAGGGGAGGGAGGGGAGAGTTGAGGGAGGCCGGGAGGAGAGGCCAGCGAGGCTTCTGCAATTATTATTATTTATAAAATATTATATTCCCTTTAATTGTCTCATGTAATTATCGATGTCATCATCAACCTGTGTATTCATGCGAGGGCCCGTCCTAATTCTAAGGTCATCGGCCACTTCCCAGACTAGATCCCCTTCCCCCTCAATGCTGATTCTCGAGATGCCTTAATGCCCTCTTCACCTCTGTTTGGATGGGGAGGATCCCGGCCACAGTTCATATCCGCCGACAATAACAAAAGAGAACGGCCTGCCGCAAGGTCACCACCGAGTACAATGGAGGGGAGGAGGAGGAGGGAGGGGGAGACTGCCCCGAGGACTCACCTCCACATGCTACAGCCACGGCCACGGCCAGCAGCAGAAGGCTTCTCAGCTGAAATCAGACACTGTATCCACCAGCTGTTTCGCCCCCTTATAAATAATATACAGATCTCTCTCGTCTCCGATCATAAATGGAGGGGAGGGGGAAGCCCTCTCCTCCCTCCCCGAGAGACTGGTTCTGATTCATCTTCCGATTCATTCATCACCTCCAGAAGCCAGCGGATAGACAAAAAGGAGCATCCTTCCCTCCCCTTCCCTTCCCTCCCCTCGTACCCTGACACGATGTGGGGGCATCGGAGGAGGACGAGGTCAACGACGTCACCGGTGCATCGCTGCTATAATTTCTGCAAGGGAAACGGATACCGTCGGGATACAGACGCGACATGGATCGAGGGAGGGGGAGGAGGGGGACACCTCCCCCCAAGGAGCGCAAATAGCGATGCAAGACGACAGTGACAGCCGCCTCCCCCCAGGGAAGGGGGCGATGAGCGACTGAACCACCGGAATCAGCGGAAGAATAAGAGAGGAGAAGAGGAGAGGAGGAGGGAGGGAGGGAGGAGGGGGAGAGGGGAGGAGAGAGGAGGAGGATGAACGCCTGCCGTCTGGACATGCAGCAAAAAGAGAAAGAGAGCGCAACGTGAGTGACCAGTGAAGAGCCAATCAGCCCCCATTCCGGAATGGAACCTCTCCCCCCATCGATCGGCTGCCCCTCGAAGCGCATTGAATCATACTCGACGATGGCGACTGGTCAAGGGGAGGAGGAGGGTCAGGGAAGAGTCAATGAATGAGCACACAGAGTGGTCAGGAGGAGGGGAGGAGGGGAAAGCCCCCCTCTCCCCCTTCCCCTTCCCCCTCTACATGATCTCGCAGTGCATGGCAATAAAGGAGTTGATAGAAGAGGAAAGGGACGAAGGAGAAGCGAAGGAGCCAAATGGAACACAATGCTCCCCTTCCTCTCCACGGACTGTTTGCACCCTCGCAGATTCCTGTCTTCAGAAGGACGGAGACGTGAGCGACGACGGGGAGAGGTGTGGAGGGAGGGGGAGGGGGAGGGGGAAGGAGGACCCTCCCCCCGTGCCCCCGATCCCGTCAAGGAGGAGGCTGAGATAAGAGAATAAAGGAGCATTGACCGCTCCTCCAATACTTGAGGGATGAAGAGGGACGAGGGAAGAAGAGACATTAGCAGCCGATTCCCGCAGTTCACAAAACATGATTCACGTCTGGAGGAGGGAAGAGGGGAGGGGGAGGGAGGGGGCGGCACTGGGTTCAGAGGGGGGAAGGGGGTGGAAGGGAAGGACCAGCGGCCACTGCAAAGGTCATCCAGCAGGCGCCGATGCTACAGGGAGATATGGGGGGAGGGTGGTAGGAGGTGGTAATTGCCTGTAGAGAGCGGGGAAGAGGAGGGGAGGCTGCCCCGAGGGGGGAAGGGGACAGGTATCAAAAAGGACTCCACGCCCAATTGGGGACGGGCCGTCGTTTATGTTGATTGAACAGAGAGCGATGCAGTGGACTGTGCACGAATGAGGAGTGGGGGGAGGGAAGACAGGGTCAGGCGGGAGGGATAGTCTCTCCCCCCCCTCAGATGAAGAACAGAGCATAGTTGAGAGGGGGAGATCGGATGACTGGAGGGGTCGATTGTTGGCAGGGGAGATGAGTACTCATACCCCAATCCCCGCCAGAAGGAGTATAACCTTGGAGGGGGGCAACCGGCTGACTCTGTTCCACTCTGCGGGGGATGCCCCCACTCCTCCCCCCACTGATGGACCATTCAACTGGCGGGTCGGAGCACCCAATCCACTACACGAGTTACTACTGGCTGGAACATAACAGACAACAACGGCTGATAATAGTGGAAGACCGATGGGAGTAGATCACCGCCAACGCAATCCCGGTTCAAGTTATGAATATTTTATCTCTGTAATAACCTATAAACAGTGCAATTTCACAACAACGCATTCGAAATGTGTTAACGGAGGCAGACCTGGGGATGTATCACAATCTAATACTGGCAAGGCGGCTTGACTTCCCTTCTTCTTCTCCTCACGACCATACATCTTCCACGTATCGATCACTCTTCTTCAGATCCATGATGTATTTACGGGCCTCATCGACGGTTCCTCCTCAAATAGAGAGAAGTAGTGGATAAATAGAAGAGTGTGGGTACCTGTGACAGTCTGCGCTGCCTGGACGAGAGAGTCGAGGACTCTCCTGCTCATTCCCTTGGCATCTCCACAGACGAAGAGAAGGGCGGGGAAGGGAGAAGAGGCAGTCGACTGCAGGAGGGACACCACCTGCACGGCCACCCATTACCACCTTGTCCTATCATTCACATTCTACCTCCTGTGCCCTCTCGGCGATGCAGTCTTGGACGTATTTCGGCTGCCCTTCCACATTACTCTGGGCCACTACAAGATCAGTGACGATTCCCTCCTGCACCAGGCACTCCAGCTCCTCCCTGCAATCAGTTCGCAATCCTCGCACCCCATCAGAGTACTCACTTGTAGATGAAGTCCTTGGCAGTTTCTCTGCAGCCAAAGAAGACCATCCTCTTGACATCGCGGAACTTCTCGTCAGCAGCGTTCTGTTTCTTGTATTCTCTGCAGAATACGGATATAATGCTTACGACTTCGAAGTGGTACCTGAGATGCTGAGTAAATGAAAGGAAGGTGGAGATGCCAGTGCCCGGCCCGACGAGGATGAGGGGAGAGTAGAGGGCGATCTCAGGGGCGAGGCCGAGGGGAGGGAGACGGAAGCGGGCGGGCTCCTTCTCCAGCAGCTGCACCTTCTGTCCCACACGGAGGTCGCAGAGGGATCGAGTGGCCACGCCCACTCTCTCGTACCGACGACCCTCCGAGGCATCCTCGTGTCTGGCGGAGGGAGACTGTGAGGAGGGAGGGAAAAAGGAGCCCAACCTGATGGAGTAGGCGAATCGGATCCTGTTGCCTCCCTTCGATCGGCAGGAGGACACGGAATACGGGCGGGGCATCAGGCGAGGCAGGTTCTCTGCATTAATTACATCGTCTTCGAAAATATGATATAAGGAGCCTACAGGATAAAAATAATTAAAAATAATTCTTACCAATGAGCCTCTCGGGCAATGGCCGAACGGAGGGGAAGGCGAGGAGGACGTCGACGAGAGAAAGAGCGGACTGGCGGACGAAGGAAGTGAACTCGGCGACTCCCTGGGCAGAGCAGAGCTCGAGGAGACGGCGCCTCTCCCCCGCATCCGAGGCCGAGTCTGCCAACACGCGTAGGAGGGGCTGTAGACGTATTATTGTCAGTGCAATAGTCAGTGTGGAGACAAGAGTCGCCAGCAATTTTACATTGCTACAAGGTGCAACTTGAAGCATACCCGTCCTGGAGCCCTGCGAATATCGAGGCAGAACGTGAAGAGATGTCGAAGTGACGAAGTCAGCGGGAGGAACGGAGGGGGTGATGCCCCTGAGAAATACTTCTAATCACAAAACCCGACGATACCAACCTTTCTTCGGGGTCGCTGGGTCCATTTCGATCGTGTACTCGGCATCTCCTCGATCGAGAACGTTCATTCTGAATGAGACTCGTGGTGAGTATTGGAAAAATACAGCGCGCATCTTGACTCCTATTCGAATAAAAGAAAGCAATTTAAAAAGAACATATCCCCCACCTGTCAAGGATGAAGTCGACCTCATCTTCCAGATTATTTGTCACAATGTAGAAGGCATCGCCTGGCTCGTAGTCGATCATTCGGCTGGTCAGCTCGAAGATGAGCTCTCTGTAGAAACCAGCTTATGCAAAATAGGAGAGAAAATAAATCATAAAAAAAGACTTGCTCACACCTCTTGGGCTTCTTAGCATCGAGTGCGGTGAGAATGGAATGGGAAACGACGACAGCTTCGATGGGATCGGGGGAGACGACCCCTGGCATGGGCGCTCCGTTCTGCCAAGTCGCATCCGGTGCAGAAATGAACGGGCCGGGACCAAAAGAAGCTCTGATAAATGGTTGAGGTGCCAGTGGAACTCGCAGATTCGCTTCTCCTGAAGAATGAAAAATATGAATATAACAGAGAACTTTAACCGCACCAGTCAGTGCGGCCGCTCCAGATCGGACAGATGCTCCGCTTGGATACTCGAATTCAGTAATTGGAAGGCTTGTCGATGGTGCTCGCGGTAGGCCAGATTCGGAGGCCTTCGTCGTGCCGTTCTGAAGGCCGTCGCCTGATTCTCCAGCACGAGCGGCAGAAGAGGACTGAAATGAAAATGAAATATTCGGATAATAGTCCGTACTAGACAATAAACTTACAAACATTCTTTCGATATAGGAACGTTTGATTATATTTAGAAAGTAATATGTAGCGAGAAAACCAACTCACTTTCCATTCCTCCATGATGCGATCTTTTTCAGTCTTATCCTTGGCAGCAGCAAGTGAGAGCTGGAATAGTCTGAAGAATGCAGGTCATTCTTTACACACGGAACACACCTTGCTTGAGAAGGCAGACGACAGCTTCTCCGCATCAAGGTTGAATCTGAACACGACGATACATATTAGCGCGTGGTGCAAAAGAGAATAATATAACAAATTAACTCGTGGTGGATCAACTCACTTATCCGTCAAAACCTCCTTGAAGAGCTTGTCAATCCATGGCTCAACTATCAGTTCCAGTCTGAAAAGGTAAACATGACAGGACGGCCAGGTGTATTTCACATACCCAACTTGATCATCAGCTTCTCCCCTCTCGATCAGGCGCGTTGCTCCCAGGAATGACAGCGTATGGTCGATTTTAATCGGAATTCCCTGGTAAGTCGAGTAGTTCGAGTCGCCGAGACCTGCAATAAACAGCCCATAGTAACACAATCACTGAAAAATACCACACACATTACATACCAGCCCACTTACCGAGCAGACAGTACTGAAGCTTGGCCAAGTGATCCTCTCCCAATCCTTTCCTGTTGAGTCTTCGGACAAAACGGGCACAATTCTCCGGCGGGTCACCGTCTCCCGTCGACGATATTATTATGACGAGAAATGATTCCTTGGTCAGATCGAGCTGAGAGAAATGTAGAGTAACCTATGCAGCGCGTTCCCGGTACCTCTTTCTCAATATCATTGAGCGTCCTAACTTCAGTCGAAATTCCCACGGCCTCCGCTCGATTCTGAAAGAGCTATTTTCAAACGAACTGATCTTTCAAGTACCTTGAGTTGAGCAGCGATGGATTCAGCCTGTCCCGTGTGCGACCCGAAGCCAATCAGCAGGCGTCCGGCCATTCTGAAGGAGAATCGAGATGAGAACAACCGGGCAGTGAGCATGGGGCGAAAATAGCACTGATGGATAAATAAAAGAGCATCGGAGAAATCCTGATCGGTCAGTGGCGTGATGGAGGGCAAACCAAAGAACAATCACTCTCGCGCAAGGTGACGCAACCAAAGGTGACGCAACGACGCACCGGGCAGAGCGGGATTTGCTGGATGCGGTTGTCAACCATTTGATTCATGGCATCATCTGCACGAGGAGTGAAAAATAGAACCGATAAAAGCGAAAAATGGACCTCAAACATGGAGTGAAAAAAGTTAGAGAAATGACCTAGGGTTGATCGCAAACTGGCAAGAAGACTATTTCACAGAAGATTGTCGAAGGGGGAAGGGGAGGGAGGGAAG
>JACMIG010001439.1:0-20421 GCA_014805385.1 Levipalatum texanum
TCGCCTCTTACGGTTCAAAAGGCGCAAAACGTCCTCTAAAGATCGCTCATTTGCATCATTTGCATGCAGACCGAGATTATCGACTCGTCTGCAGACTGCCCATTCCTATCGATTCTTGAGTTCACAGATCAGAAAGATGTGAACAAAAGACCAGGCTCAAGACGGGACTCGAACATCGGACATGTCTCACGTCTGGCAAATGATTTACCAATGCACTATGGCCGCTGATCGAGACAGGCCGTCAGAAACGTAGCCAGTCGATCTGGACGACCAGACTTGCCTATTTCTCTCAGGCCAGACGAAGATTTCGAGTCCCCTGTGACACCGCAATCCACAGAAATCTGAGAGTGAAAGGCAGTAGCGATAGCGAAATAAACACTTGATGCATCCGTTTGGCCAGGCGTGTGTGGATCTTCGTTCTGCCACTTTAAACGTAGTGCCAAAACAACTTCACTTACTTTGATCTGTTCGATCTTTGCCCAGGTTCAAGAACTTGTATTTTGATGTACACACATAGCTCTTGAGATGTATATTCAAGCCATTTAGAGATCCGAAGCAAAAACAACATTCCACTGCATGTCCGAACTATTCTGCAAATCTCACGAGTATTCACGCCTATGGTGGAGCTAAAAAGAGAAATGTCATGCTGTCTCTTCGACTGGACTCTCTTATTTCTCGAGTAGACAGCGCCACAAGAAGTGAGAGTTCGACATGAGAGAGTATGCACCTTTTTACTTTCATACGTCTCTTCCACTCCACTCCAGGCTGCCACAGTGAATGTCCACTTGAGGTCACACAATGTTGCACTGTATACTCAAGTGCGGCGGAGATGCGCTGGAGCGGCGCTGTTAAGTGGCTTACCAAGTACGAACGCCCTGCCGCGTTCTGAAAACCTCCTTGCGAAGGTTCCAACTCGTCCTTAACCATAGCAAGCGCTAGCCAAAGTTGGATGGAATGCTGAGATGTGAAGTGCTCCTACCCGTGCAGCCGTTGAAGGAATTTGCTGCTTCTGTTGGAGTATAAATATGGGTTCAGAACACGAATGAATCAGTCTCTAGCTCGTCTACGATCCTAAAGATGCGTTCTCTCTTTATCACTCTACTGCTCATCGGTGCAGCGGCAGCCAACAATTCGTACGGCGACGAGCCTGTGGTTAGTTGTTTAGATTCTTCCATGCTGTCACTTACAACGAAAGTTGAACCCCCTGTGCATTGTCTCTACATTCGAATTTTGGATGGTTTTTTAAAAAAAATATTCCACTTCTAGGCACCCGAACCCGCGCCCGTGGAGGAGGCTGCTCCTGCGCCCGCGCCGTATGCCGAGACGGCTCCGGTAGTCGTTGCCGAGCCTGTAGCGGAGGAAGCAGCGCCGGCACCTGCCCCTGCCGTCGAGTCATCCGGCTACCGCTTCCGGCGACAGGCGCTGCCCGCTACAGCGGAGAGCTCGCAAGACAACAGCCAGCCGTTGTCCCTCTCCCCTCCCTCCTCCTCTACCACTAGCGGAAGCGGAACCGCCAACACTTACGGAGACGAGGCCGTCGTTCCGCAAGACGCCGGAATCGTAGCTAGCGCCCCCGACACGCAGTCCATCGTGAGTTAATGGGCCATAATTCATCCAAGAGAAATTTAGACAGAAACACCCGTGACGGAGCAGCCCGTGGCTCAGGTCGACCAGGGATACGTCGCCGCTGTGCAGCAGCCTGCAGTCGATGTGGGTCCTGTACAGAAGACAGCTTTAACTTGATATTTTCCTTTTTTTAGCCAATTCAATGTAGGGCATGGATAACCTTGTAAAAGGAGTACTTACTATCAGCTAAACAAGCTAATTCCGAGCACGATGTCCTTGCAGACGCAGAGCGCCGCTGGCTACCGCCTCCGCCGTGACTTTGTCGTCGAGCGCAGCTACCGTCCCATCCGCCGTTTCGTTCGGGTAAGACTTACGGTGTTAACTATTTTATACTAATCGCCCGCAGATCGCCCACCCCGCTAAAATGCGCCGTCGTCGCTTCTTCATCCGCCCCGAGACACTGCGAGCCGCCCGCATGATGCGCATGAGGAAGATGCGCCGTATGCGCATGCACTAAGGGAAGGCGGCTGGCTTTTCTACTGCTTTCTTCGCTCGTTTCATGATTTGTCTTCATTCGCAAGAATAAAAAAGATCGCAATCTCATTGAGGTGTTGACGCAGTGGACTGCTTCGTAAGCTCAGAGAGGGAGACCAGTCTCGTAGGTTCTGGAGCCCTGCAATAGCAAGATATTTCAGTTTATACTGAGCCGATCACACACAATTTGTTTGCGAATAGTGTCCATGTTTTCCTGGAAAACACTTTTAAAGAACATCACCGATTTGCTTGGAACGCATTGTTCGAGAAGGTCTATGTGTGCTCACAATTCATTCCACTCTATTTCATTAAAATGGTAAATGTTACATGAGAAATAAGGACGCCTGCCAATTTCGAGGGCATTAAAACGTGACTGATACCGTATCCGAAGGATCCTCTGCAGCGCGACGCGAAAGTCCTTCATGAACAAAATGATGACAATGGCGTCAAGGGCCGGATAGCACGAGATGGCGGGAGCGACGAAATCGCCGACTATTGGATAGTCGAGTCCCATGAGAGGAAAGCTCAGGCAGCATCCGCGTGGGGCATAGAAGAATACCAGTGGAATGAGCGTCTGATACAACGGATCCTCGTTTTAGAAGTTTACGCGCACCTGCACGCACAACAGCTTCAAAAGAGTCATGTGCATTTTCTTGGCAGATTCCGAAATAAGGTTGGAGTGTCGTAGGAAGGTCAGCGTGCGCACACCCATAAGAATTACGAATCCGAAGCAGATTTCAAGAATGGCGAGGAAGCCACAGAATCCTCCCACGGCTAATTGACCTGACCATCTCTCTGAATGAATGTAATGTAAAAAAACATTAATAAATCAACCATACAGTCCGCCATGATAGAAGAATATTCACGAGCATCCCAGCCGTATTTTTCGTGAGATATTGCTGAGATTTCGTTGAGTGCGAGATCGTTCGGAACGTAGGTGAATATGCATAGGCAGAACCACGCGGCGACTTCCGTCAGAGTGACGATAACTAATACAGCGATAAACCAAGGAGTGGTGAAGAGAGAGATCCGAGCAGGGTTGGAATGATAATCTAATTTGCCAAGAATCGCCAATTCCAATAACTCAACAAAGTCTCTGAAATACCTTTTCACCGCCCAATATCGATATAGGAAGTGATAGTCCATGAGCGTGTAGCAGGCCGTGTAGGAGGCGCAATATATTGAGGCTGCATACTTGATGCTCCCCAGCTGCCCAACAGTGAAAAGCGCAAAAGTCCGCTTGTTGGTTGTCGTCCGCTGCATTTTCTGCGTGTCTCATTTTATTGAATGTTTGAAACCTCGCGTAGAAAGAGAAGGGTGCTGAGGAAGAAGACTTCGTTGAGGCCAAAGATGATCACGAGGTATTTATATGCTCCGATCTCCTTCCTCGAATACTTCAACGCGAGAAAGACGAGAAGGAGATTGAAAACGACGCCGGTGGCAATAGTTTGATTAACAAGAATCTTCGATGATTCAAGGTGTCGAAGCTCACCTACAGTTGCATTCTCAAGATGACCAAGGACGACGAGGTGTGGATACATGAAAGAAATGCAATGAAACAATCAGGAGCACTGTTCACTAATACAGAATGCCAATTATTTCTAGAAAGACATGAGGCGTAAACATGGTTGGCGTTGGTGTCTAATTGAGCCGAAGCGATCCGATTAGAGGAGAGAACATATGCTTTCCGAGAAAGAGACGATGTGTGAAGAGAGTTAGCGTCTGACTCTACCTAATTTTGTTTCTTTTTTTATCAGGAAATGAACGTCTGCAATTTGTATGGGCTCTGTAATCCTTCTTGGATGAGACCAACAACATGTTGAAACAGTTCTTCGAAATTTTATTTTTCACAGAGAAAGCCACAATGAAGGCGTTGAGGTTGCAATGAAATTACGTGGCGAAAATCATGGAGCCATTGAAGACGAGAGCTCAGTGCCTCAGCATGCGCATCTTGCGCATCTTCATCATGCGGGCTGCTCGCAGTGTTTCAGGGCGAATGAAGAAACGCATACGATGCATCTGAGAAGGATGGGCGACCTGTTATTGGTCTTTGTTCTCCAATCCGAAAAAGTGCGTTATGCTTACACGAACTACGCGGCGGATGGCATGGAACCGACGGGGCGCGACGAAGTTGCGTCGGAGTCTGTAGCCAGCGGCACTCTGGGACTGCAAAGACGAGTTCGAAGATAATTAGGTAAACCTCCAGGCTTACATCAACAGCTGGCTGAATGACGTCCGCGACGTAACCCTGGTCGACCTGCTCCACTGGATGCTCGGTGACTGCTGCTTCTGTCTGAACAGGCTCGACTAATATACATCTCTTCACTGTTTACATACTTCTCTCTACCTTTCATATCAACCACATATATCCTCTACGCTTCGAAGATGCACTGTGGATAAGATACGTACGACAGTCTGAGTCTCTGGAGCAGCGCCGATGAGGGCTGCATCAGAAGAGATGACGGCCTCGTCCCCGTACGTGTTCTGGACGTCGTTGGAAGCGGCGGTCGTCGTCGTGGTCACGTCCATGATGGCCGATGGGTCGATGAGAAGAGAAGGCAGAGAGTTGAGATCGCCGACGAACTCCGCCACTCCCTCCGTCGCTTGGCGCTTGCTGGCCTCCGCCCCAGCGATGAGAAGGAAGGCAACGACGACGGAGTTCATGTTGTAGAAGGCTGATGGTCTGATTGTGTCAATGAAGCTTCTCGGCCCATATTTATACCCCAGCTTTCGCTTTCTCTACAGAGGTCACTAACCCTGAAAGTGCTACTTCACATTCCATGCACTCTAGTCATACGTGCTGCTTATGGGGTTCACCGCGGCTACTCAAACAAACCACCGCGAGCTTCTCCACCTCTGAATCAGCGGAGAAAGTGGCCGAGTAGCTAAGATGAATGAAGTGGCGCCCGATGGTTTTGAGTGGCTGCATCTCTGACGTGCCATCATACCGAACACTCTGCATGAACGCTTTTTATACAAATATGCAGGCGAGTGGATAAAATAAGCGGGAAAGATGAAAACAGGGCTGGAATGGCGCTTAGGCTGCGGCGGGCTTCTCGTTCTGGACGTTGTCTTCGGCAGCAGCGGCGGCTTCCTGAATAAACAGTCACTTATCACGCTGTTGACCACGGAGTACTACATAGACAAGGAGAATTACACGGCCATCGATGATCCCAATTATAATGCTCAATGCACTTCCAACCTGCTCCGCGATGACGGTCTCCGCTGCGGCGAGCTCAGCCTTCAGCTGCTCCACGTACTGAAAGCAGCTCTTACTCTAAACTGCACTCAGGTATTAAGGTGCGTAGTAAATTCACTGACGGCGACAAGTCCCTCGGCATCGCGCTGTCGCTTGCATTCCATCTTGCACTTGTCGTAGGCGGTCAGCACCTAAACTCATGAGTTCTTATTCTGGACTTCATTTTTCCACATCTCGCATCTCGCGTACTTATTCCTTTTTAGATGTTATCCCGGGGAGAATATTTGGTACGTTCAAAAACTTCAGCACTTGGATGAGGAAAATAGAGTTCAACCATTGTCGGCGGAATGAACGTTCCGGACAATTCGCACATCGCCCTTCGCTCTCTCTCTCTCCATTGTTCTCACGTTCTCTGGTGGTTAGAGAAACGAGAAAATAGTGGAGAGAGAGATCGTAGGGTGATGAGCGTATTGCCCGGAACGTTCACTTCGCCGAGAATAAATACCTTGAGGGTAGGCGGGCGGATGAACTTAGGAGCGGGCGCGATCAGGGGCTCCTCCTCGATGTGAACGGCTTCATGGGTCTGAAATGAAGCGGATGCCATTCCTGAACATTCCGAAAATAGACGGGCAAAATTAAAGAAGGACTGGGAAGAACTTCTTGGCAAAATGCCAATCTTAATAGAGTGCATTTTCCCCATACGTCTACGTATTGAAATGTCGCATTTCAATACGTAGACGTATGGGGGAAAATGCACTCCATTAAGATTGGCATTTTGCCAAGAAGTTCTTCCCTGTCCTTCTTTAAGAGTGAAAAAGTAGAAGTGAACGCACATGAACGGCCTCGTGGGCGAGCGGCTTCTCCCTGATGACTCGCTTGCTGAAAAGAACGACCCTCCATCTGTCTACCAGAGTAAGAAACAACTGGGATTTTAGGAAGGTCAATTGACATTAGTCGACTTACATCTTCTGCTGCTTGACGGCTTCGATGGAAGCCAGAAGGCAGAGGCATACGACGACGAGAACAATGATCGATCTCATTGAAATCTGCAAAACATTACTATGACATTGATATTTAAAGATAGGTGACAGACCGCCTACAATAGAGCGGTGTGTACAATCACAGAGGAAAGCGACGACTGATAATTTGGACACGACGCGATTGATTTGACGGCAGAGAGAAATGGGCATCGTCAGCGCTTCCTTATCACGCGCCTATGCGATCACTGGATGGTAAAGGCTTAAAAGAGCACAAGCGAAGGGTCCCGAGATGCATACCACCCATGACCTTTCCTAATATAGAGCGGACTCACGAGCCATGACCAGCCACTAGATAGCAACAACGCGCTTCCCTTTTGAATGGATTTTTCTTGCTTAGCGATCATCTTTTTGAGAGGGCGAAAAGAGAAAGGTTTTGAGGAGTCCCAGGTTGGAAAAGGCTGAAGAGCGTGAACGATGAGCATGGGACAAGTGACCGATTGGGAATTAGCTGATGACGCAAATGGCGGCCCTCATAATACGCAAACAGAGCAAAATGGAGGCAAAGTGATAAGGGCCTTTCTTGTGGTGAGTGGCGATCAGCCAAAATATTTTCTCCTTGTCATCAACATAAGGAGTGTGCACTACCTTGGTATATTACCTCTGAAAACACTGGTTAATCAAAATCAAATCCATACCTGTTTATTGCACTAACAGGATATTCGGCATGACAGAAGAATTCATGCCTTCCAGCTGATGACAGCTTGCACGGCACCGCATTTACTTCCTGATGAATCGCTCTCGCGATCTCTTTCGTGTTTTTCTGTGATTACCAACTATCATAAAAGACGTTGGCAAGATATTTTGATTCCGACGATTTGATCAGATAATCCGCATTCCCTGGAGATTTGATTCTTATTGTCATGCATAAACGGTTTCACAATACAATATATGTTATTGGCGCAACAATCTCAGTTGCAACAAACGACGTTGGTTACAAGTGCCCCTGCCGATCGCTGATGCCGTTGTCAAGAAAAACCAAGCGAAATAAAACAGAAAGGCTAACAGCTCCATGAACTGCATCGCCACTCCTCGACAGTTGGATTAGCACTCATTAGAAAACACAAAGGACATAACATGAGGCCTCCGATCATAAAATAAGTAAAATTGAATCATCCACTTCGCAGACTATAAGAAATCCCTCGACCGTCGATTACAATCACCTTTATATTATGATTGTGGTCAGCAAACACAGCCGTTCCTTAGATATGCCCCCGATATGAGAAGGATGCTGATGAAGCTTCTGAAATGTGAAATTTAAAGAAGTCGCCGAAAAACAAGGACAAGAACAGTCGCTCCAATCGTCATCCCGTCAGTCTAATTTCCGGCACAGAATCGAATACCAGACGTCCCTTCAAGTTCAATGATAGGTCGGGAAGAGCAGCCACCATGAAGTAAAATTGCCTAGGTCATCGTGGCCAGCACACAATCGGTGCATTTCCTCATCCGCACAGGACAGAGTTGTGCAGACGTCTTCCCCTTTCCTCGGATTGTGTTCTCATACTCTAGTCCTTGGCGCTTTCTGTGCATAAAGATCATGTCAAGATGGACAAAACAAACGTTTTGTGACGGGGAGACGCGCCTCACTGGTACCGCGGGATGTCTAGGTAAACCATCGTCGGTCACTAACCCATTTTCCAATAATAAAAGACGACGACGAGGAAAGTGAAACCATGGAACGCTACATGGCCGCAGCGCTTCTTTTCACGGTATATTCTTCTTCTTGTATTATTTAAATAGAAATTTATTTTCAGTTGGCGCTTTCAGGCTTCTCCATAAATCTCTTTGTTGTCAGCTTTATCGGAAAGGTGAGTTGGTGCTGATTTCCACCATACGTGTTTAACAATCAAGTGGTCACGATACGAAATGTAGCGCTCATTCAAATGTCGTGTGGATTCCAGGTTCGCTCACTGAAGAATTCGTTCGGTCTGCTGACTAAGAACCAAGCGGTGACTGATCTCATAAACAGTTTCCTTTTCATGGTGGTCGTTGCTCCCGCCGTGGCACGGTCAGTGATCCTGTGAACTCGCCAAATTGAGCACCCATATGTCTTTATTCAATTCGCAATATGCAAATGATCTTTCAGTCTGATGAGAAATTGTATTAATTAAGAGGTGCACCAGTACCCGTGGCAGTGAGCGCTGCAGTGGGGCGCGTCCTTTTTCTGGCCTACGATGTCTGTTGCCTCTCGCACCTCGCAATAACAGTCAACCGCTTTGTGTCGCTCGCTCGGCCCCTCTGGTACCATGCAGTCTTCACTGATCAGACCACGCCACGCATCATAGTGAGAACTCTTATAACCCCGTGTGTACCTTCTAAAGCGGAATAGGGAAAACATTCTCGTACAAATGATCTGAATTTGGTCTGTACTGTCCATGGGGCTGCGGGATCTTACTTCCGACTCCGTATTGAAGGCGATCATATGGACGGTCGGCATTCTTACTAACATTTTCAACTATTCCATAGCCGAGTGCTCGTTCTACCTGCCCGATGGATCGTGGAACTTTGACTTCCTGCAATCTCGGCAGTGTGAAATCGTGCAATGGTTGGTTCGCGTCTATTAAAAAAATTACAAAACCCTTATGCTCAGACCTCCGTTAACGATTGTAGATACTGAACTTCTACAAACTGCATAAATAAATATCTAAAATATAAGGTGGTATTCTCTTTAGGTACTCAGACTACTGCAAGTATATGGCCATTACTGCACTGATCGTAGTGCTTGACATCACCACTATTATACTTCACAGAAAGGCCCAGCGGACTTTGTCTCTCAGAAGATCTCGTCCGTTCGAGAAGTTTCTACTTATACAAGTTCGTTGACTGGAGCAGATTGCGATCAATATTTCTAGGCCATGACGCAAAGTGCACTGTTCTTCATTGAATCGGTGTGTTGTTACAACCTCGGAGACTTGGAATTCATGCAGGGTTTGTGCTCTTGCGTTATTCTCTGTTCATGATAGTTTGCAAGAATCCTGCGAATTTCTTACATTGAGGGTCTCTTTTGCAATTAAAAAGGTTAATAGTTCGTCTCGCAGGTCACTGGGCTCAGTTCATCCTCCGTACAGTGTTGTGGGTCTCCGTGCACGCTGTGGACGGGTCTGCTTTCTTTTATTGGTCATCGACTACCTCGACAGGGCCATCACCCTCATCTGCAACCACGACTTCCGAGTCGCAACCAATTCTCTTCTCCACGGACGAAGGGCGACATTACACACTGTTGGGCAGAGCAGCACCCGCTCCCACAAGCTACCGTCTGGATCGCGCACTACTCCCCTGTGATTCGAAATGAACCTGTCTTGGCTTAGTGTTAAAGCACAGGCATAATGCATGATATCCCTTTGTTTTTGTAAAGCCGTATAAGTAGAGAACTAAAGCATGCTTTATTATTGTACTTGCTCGCCATTTCTACGCAACGCCAGAATAACAGTAGTTGAGCGGGGGTAACCGGGGGAAGACACGATACACTGGCCTCAGAGCCATGGAAATATGAGGGGGGTCCCGCTCCTCGATAGGGTAACGGTAGGAGGTTGGGCTGGAAACTGGTGCTGAAGGAACAGTTGGATCGGGACACACAGAACATCGGAATCCGCCCCAGAGAGTGAAATCACAGAGCGATCAATCCTTTGTATGCATGTCGGCCTCACGGCCTCAAAATGATAATTTGCACAATCTCAACAGATGTCTAATTAAGGAGGGGCAACAAAAATTTATGGCCAGCTCGGATTTGTACTTCTGGTAGGTTCGAGCCAGTACAGAGAGCGCCTAGGAGCGAAAATATGACAAGTTTGGACCGCCGGTGAAAATGTTGTCGAATGAAAAATTTGTTGCTCCTTGCTCATTCTTCGAAATAGACGGGGATACAGAGGGGAACTACTAAAGGGTAAAGGTGCGCTTCCTGAGGGTGGATCCTGGATGGCCAGCTTCGGGCAGGGGAACTACTACCTGGATGCTACTTTGGGATAATAAAGTAAGGAACGATAATGTCAGATGCATGTCGTTTCATAAGAAAAAGAAGGAGGATGGAACTAATGCCAACTAGACACAGCTCAATTAGACATCGCTCACTATCAAATTCTGTTGAAACAGGGAACTAAGATATAATTCTCCGATTCGTTCTATCTCTTCTACATTCAGGCTAAGAGATATGACAAGTACGTCGACAAAAAGGGGAGATCTACTAGCGTATGCGGACGCGCTATGGAAGCTACGTATGAAGGTGGAAGAGAAACGAGTTTAACATAAATTTAATGAAAACAACCAGATTACATGAAGGCTTATGGGATTTCGATGCGGAGGAGGGCGTGCTTTTTGCCACTTTTGATGGGAACGGTGAGGGTCTTGTTGATCTTGATCATGGGCTTATCTTTATCGACGTTGAAGTACATTGGCCCCTCGGTGCATGCCCCAGTGCTACCCTGTAATTTAATCAGTCCTGTCCGTTTATCTCGATAATACGTGTAACTTAACATGTACAGTGGATAACCCACGAGGTGCCAATATTTTTCCGATCTTTCTGTACATAACGGCCGTTTGATCTACCAATCATTGGTGGCGACATGCGCAGGAACAGGCCCACCCACGTTCCTCCAACGTATCCGAAAGATCAATTTATAGTAGTAATACAAATGATCAATACAAGTGAACTTCGGAAAAAATTATTGGCACCCCACTGGTTCTACACAATGCAGAATCATACCTTCTTGATGGCCGCTTGTGCGCGCTTATTTGACTTGTTGACACTCTCGCACTGAAAAATGTGACGTACGATTCATGGTCATTTGGAAACAACGACCGGTCAATAAATCTGAACAAGTACATACACACCTTTTCGCAGGAGCACGCTTTGTTCGGGCAGTTGGAAGGGCGAGAATGCTGGGGCCTGTCGACGTCGTGGTTGCGGCACTTGCGGCAGCATTTATTGTCAGGCACGCCGGGAACGACGGAGACGAATCTCTTCGTGGCACCCTCGTTGAAAAGCTGCTGCTGAAAAAACCGAGATGCATCATTCTGTTTGTGAAAATGCCGACGACCACTAGGGGATCCATTAATCCAAACTTTGCATGGTATTCTTGTCATGTATGATAGATAGGGCTTGGGGGAAAGTAACTTGGAGAAAGTACTGGAGCGCCCAGAGAGGCACTTAACTTTTCAACCCAATTTCCAAAATCTAATACGGGTCCTGATGAGATTATAAAAAAACGTGTATAGTAGGATTGTCGAAACGGATAGAATTGCGGATATTCAGACAATCGGTGCGGATATCCGCAATTCTAGACTGCCTCTGAACTTTCCGTTTCGACAACCCTAGTGTATAGGAAATGCTGAGCAATTATCTCTACACCTCGAGTAATTCTATTCCATCTGACTAATTCCACTACGCCAGAATTCAGGTAAACAGCTATTGGTATCCCAATTGACACGTCCGATTCTAAGTTGCCAACAAAAACCCCGCCCGGAAAGCCTTGCGTCCTAATTTTTCAAATAAAAATATTTGAAAAATTAGTTATTTCTCACATGGACACGTTCATCACTGATAACTCTGTTGTGTGACTAACTGGCTGGCTTCCATAAATGTAGCTCTGTCACCACTCAACTTGCCGAATCACTCTATCCACTTACCATTCCCTTCTTCGTTGAGGCCTTTTCCTTCTTTCGTTCTGCCCTCAGTCTCCTCTTTTCTTCTCTGATCCTCTCATCCCGTCTATCCATTTCTTGTTTCTTCCCGATTACGTCATTGGCCTGCAATTGCATCACAATATGCATGAAAAAAACGAAAGTATCATTTTATACGTTTTTAAGAGCTTCGTGAATTTTCCATATTAACGTTGAATTAGTACTTGCTTGCCGAACATTTTTTCCACTGGTTTTCACGGCAATACGGAGGTAAGTGAAATAACCATTCGAGAATTCAGAGCTTCATAAAGTCTTAGTGAAAGAAAGAAAATCCTGAAATAGGAATTATCGCCTGTTACTTTGCTCTTCGATGCTAGCGAACGCTGTTGGATGGAGGTGGTGCCGATGCGCTTGTCCAGGAGAATCCGGCATCGATTCCGATCGGGATCGATTCTGCCACCGCTTGAGATCGGAGCTGCTCTAAAAATATATATATATATTCATTTATTTTTCGTTCACTGGTCTGGACAACTTTGAAGGTCAATGAGATCGGAATTTCAGGGACTTGTCTACAAAGGCTGGATTGGAAGGACACAACATTCATGCGAAATCGGTTGCTGTTGCCAGAAACCACAATGTTCCCAGTAGTTTTTGAGCAAGTTCGGGGAAAAATTTGTTTACATAATATCTGGATTTTTAAAAAGTTCTTTTGTATAAAAAAATTGTAGCAGTTTGATTATCAGCATTAGTGTTGAGAATGACCCGTACGGATTCCTTCCTCGTTGGTAGTGGATGTCGTTGGTCGCGTTCTGGGCGGTGACAATCTTCAGGGCACGAACCATGGATGACCTGATGTTTTACCGATGCTTCACCAAATCCGTACAAAGAGCGCGCACACTACGAACAGGAACTTTGAGATATTAAATTGCCAACAAGTGGGAGGAGATGTGAATGAAACACGTTGTGGTGGGAGAACTAAATGTTAGAAAAGTGGAGCCACGGATTCCACAGTCTATTGACTGTGGGGACCGTGGATCACAAGTTTCCAGGATTCCGCATATGAGAAGGCACTGAGCGAGGATCGGTGAATCATGGCGAGGAGTCTCCGAAGGGAGGTGGGGACGGTGGAGGGAAAGGCTGCATAGAGGCAGCGGTCATTGCCCCTCCCACTATCCTCCACGATGAGTGAGAGGGAGGAGAGTGGGCGGAGGCGTGAATGGTCTGGAGATAGGACATCTTGTAAGCCGAAATGTCAGTCCGTGCGTCCACGGTTTAGTGGCTGACAGCAACAGAGATGACTCAGGATTCAAAGAGGGAGAATTAAATGGTAAGCCATAGAGTCCCTAGGATTCCGCATATGAGAGGACACTGAGCGAGGATGGGAAAAGGAAGGGACGGACTGTACCCCACGGCTGATGCTGCCTCAAATGAGGAGGGGACAACGGTCACAGTCCTCCTACGGCTTCCAAGTTATGCAATCGATTGGTGAATCATGGCGAGGGGTCTTCGAAGGGAGCCGGGGACGGTGTGAAATGATCTCGCAGGGGGCTCGAGAAGAAAGGAACGATGGAGCTACGAATGAGCGAGGGGGGTGCGGCCGTGGTCCTTCCCCTATCCTCCAGAATGACCGAGAGGGAGGAGGTTGGGAGGAGGCATGAACGGTCTCGATATAGTGCATCTGATAAGCCGAAATATCAGTCCGTGCGTCCACGGTTTAGTGGCTGACAGCAAGAGATGAGTCATGCATGATTCAAGGGTTCAAGGGGGAGCATGAAACGGTGGAAAGTCATAGAGTCCCTAGGATTGCGCATCTGAGAGGGCAATGATCGAGGAGGAGGGAATGGAGAGACGGACTGTATCCCGCAGCATCATAAGCCTCAACAGAAGAGAGACCTGCGGCCATGGCACCTCCTCCTTGCTCCCACTGGTACAACGGATGGGTGAATCATGGTGAGGGGTCTCCGAGGGGAGCCGGGGTCGGTGGAGGGAAATGCTCTCCAGAGGACAGGGAGGAGGGGCTCAAGAAGAAAGGAAATCGGCTGCGAATTTGCGACGGGGAAGCGGACAAGGCCCCTCCTCCTTTCCTCCACGTTAATCGAGAGGAGAGTGGGCGGAGGCATGAACGGTTTCGAAATTGGGCATCTGATAGGCCGAAATGTCAGCACGTGCTACCACGGTTTATTGGCTGACAGCAAGAGAGATGACTCAGGCTTCAAAGAGGGAAAATGAAACGATATAAAACCAAAGCGTTCCTGGATTCCGCATATGAGAAAGCAATGAGCGAGGTCGAGGGGAGGGAGATACGGACTGTACTCCGCGGCTGCTGCAGCCTCAAATGAGGAGGGGAAAACGGACACGGCTCCTCCTCTCCTCCTTCGTTCGAGAGATGCAATCATGGCCTGAAGTCACTAAAGAAAACCGGGGTCGGTGGAGGGAAATGCTCTGCGGAGGACAGAGGGCGGAGAAGAAAGAAGGCGGTCTGTACCGCGCGGCTGTAGCTACGAATGACGGTTATGGTCCCTCCCCCTATCCTTCCGAAGACTAAGAAGAAGGAGGGTAGGCGAAGGCATGAACAGTCTCTCTCGAGATTGGGCATCGGATAAGCCGAAATGTCAGTCCGTGCATCCACGGTATGACATTTAGTGGCTGACAGCAAGAGAAATGACTCAGGATTCAAAGAGGCAGCATGAGACGGTGGAAAGGCAGAGTTTTCGAGTCGAGGTATATCGTGGCCGAAGCATCCCCTAAAAGCAGAGAAGTTGTGCCAAAAGGACGATCAATCAGAGTAGACATCGATATTACACAGCAAATGAGAGAGATGGAGAGTCGACCAGAAATGGTTTCGTTTGCTCCAAAATGAAAATAATTACTCTCTGTATCTGTACTCTCTGTACACTCTATTTGTTCCCGCCGTGTGACACAGTCCAAAGTGCATTTGCCACAATTACTCCAGTATTGCACCAACTTAATCGTTAAAAAAAAGTATCAAGAACACTTTCTATCCCAAACTTTTCATTTTACCATTCATTACATTTTGATCACCGGATGACGATGACAATCAAAATGTGCGGTCGAAATTGAGTCCCCAGGGCACAGAAAGTGTCCGAAGGAAGATTCAGTTGCTTTCGGCAAGCCGCGATTGGAAGGGATGAGCTGTAGATCTACCGAAATAAGACAACAGCAATATCAGTTTACTATTGACGAAATACCCGGGGTCCTTCTTTAACTATTACAGACGGAGGTCAAGGAGGAAGAGGAGGAGAAAAGAGAGATTAAGAAGTCAGTAAGGATGATCGACGGCATCCTAGCAACCATTTCTCCTGGAAGTAAAACCATTTTCATACTTTACTCCTAGAAAAAAATAGAAAATTAGCCATCATTGTAGCTATAGTATGTTGACCGATATATAGACTGCTTTTGTTGAACATATTGTCTGTTTGCTTGTTAGGTCGGTCGAAACCAGATCTGCGATTGTTGATGTTCAATTCGGCGTTCGTTCGTCAATGCGCCGGCTGAGTAGCAGTGTGGAGCAGGGGGCGAACGACCTCGAGAGAGAGGAACTCTAATTTCTCCTCCCCCTCTCAGCTCCTACGTCTATTAGGATATTCACGAAACTTTCACTGTCTCCGACTGTTCAGTGATGAAGTGCGCGATCAGTGCACTAAGCCGTCTCACTAAGCTATCCTGGTCAGTTTTCATCGCACAAGCCAGTGACCGAAAACAGTTGACGAGGAATTTGAAGGCGTCTGCGATTTGTATCCAATTTGATTCTTTTTATTATAGTGATCATCTCTCGCCCGAGCATAGAATCGTTAGCTCGTTTTTGCTCCTTCTCATTCTGATCGTGATGTCCACCCTCGCTCGAGAGAATCGTTGCTGTTTCGTTCGTCCCTTGCTGCCCGCGTATTGACCACGGCGGGTCGCAATCTCTCCTTTAGACGGTTCTGATTCGCCATGCCGCCCGGTCCCTCGCTCCTCTCCGCTTCCTTCCTACTCCTCGCACTAATTCACATCGCCGCCACTGCAGGTATCCATTTTTTTCGGCGGTAGATCGTTGCATTTCAGGGGATGATCGCAAGGAGCTCATAACAACACGGACGAACAAGGGAAAGGGGACGGGGATCGGCGTGTCATTCAGCAGCCCCAAAGGCTCGACCTAACCGATATGCATCTAATTCGATCAAATTCAGATGCAAAGAGCGGTAAGAAGTCGACCGAAGCGCAGTATGCGGCGATTGCTAGAAGGTATTTCGATGCCTCGAAGTAAGAAATGATCCTCCTTGTAGGAATCGTCTGAAGAAGCGTCGCTATTCAATGTTGCCGTCGGAGGGTCCTGTGACGGGCAGCACCATGGCTAGGGCGGCCTTCGATTCGGGAGCCATCGGGAGAGACAACGTAATAGCGCAACCTGACCAACCTTTCACGTACGTTGCTATTGGGAAAGGCCGAAAAAGGCCGTTCCGTTCAACCCATGAACTCGCTAAATTCGTTTCACTTCTCTGATGTCTCGGCAGCTTCTGATGGCTAAGATGAAATACCGTCACAAAATCGAAATACTATTACTCTTCACGTTATTGTCTTCACTTTCGCACCGAATATGGCGTAAGCAAGTTCTGAAAAAACAAAAGCATGCGCAACTTCGAGGGAATTAAGTGGCACGAACTTTCCCCGAAAGAGGAAGAAGCCTGATCACCTTTAAGAGTCGGCGGTACCTTTTACTACTGGAGCGAAGAGGCGCTGTGCACTGTGAAGGATGATCACAACGAAACCGTCAACATCTGCGATGGAGAAGACGTGTAAGAGATTCCATGATTAATGGGGTTGGAGAGTCACTGTTTCCCCGGTTAAAGAAGGGCTGGCACCAACTTCCATTCAAATTTCCCCTTTTAATACGGGTGCAGTTACACACATTTCGACGTATGCAAAATCTTAATTTCCAAAACTCGACCTATGGAGAAATGCACCTGCATTAAGAGTGACAATTTGCACTGAAGTTGCTGCCAGACCGTCTTTATTGTGCAGGTGCGCCATTTTTTGGAAACTCGTGCTTACTGAGCAATACGACTACTGTAATGTGAACTTTGCGTATCCACCGTATCTCGACGTGGACAACCTTGTAGATGAAAATTGCGCTACGGACAGAAAGACCCTGGGGCTCTGCACAATATCGCAATGGAGTAAGAAAGAAATAGATGTGAAGAACGCATCGTTTAGGTGCTCCCACACTCTGGACGACATTGAGGATCCCAAATTCGGTAACGTCACTCTTGCCGGAGGCTCAAAGTGAGTCACTTCTTTCGATCCAATGAATCTCGGTCTGCAGGCCATCTTCTCTATTCTGGCGTTGCCACCGGGCGGGAACTCACTGTAGCGACTGGGCGTGTGACGAGGACGGGTACGATATACATAAGATATTTCTTTCCGTCACTGTTTATAGTACAACATCCTAGTCCTGGATAAGTTAAAATCTCCAAACTGGTGTGCAGTTTGATTATATGTATATTTTTTTCAGTTTCCCCCACTTCGAGTTGATCACTCTGATTGTCTTCGGTCTCGTCGTCTTCAGCTACTGCGGCTTCAAGTGCAGCCAGTGCTTCCGCGAGTGCATGCAGCAGAAGGAGAGGGATCACGATTTCGAGGTAGGTTATGCTATTCAACTCGTATAATAATATAGTTTACTGATGTCCACCATTATGCACAAGAACTTCGTTACTTGCAGAACACATTTAATTCCAATGATTGAAAAATATAGCTTCTCTTTACAGAGAATGGACAGCAACAGCAGCGACTCACCTTTTTCCGGCCCCAAAGCTCCTCTGATCCAAGAGTAGTCAATATAGTCCTCGATGACTAGGCGCTGTGATAGGCATTGCTCTGCATAACTAAAAATGTGCTTATGCGATTTTTCAAGACCATCGTACCGATTTTCACTATTTTGCACTCTGAATTGTTCTCCTAGTTTATTCAGCGGCAGAACATAAACTTGAGGACGGCCTTTCGGTAGTCCGTCCTGAACAAAATATCTGTAATGACATCACAGACGGGATAAAGGGAAACGACGGGGGGCGATGGACTCGGCGAGAAGGGGAAATGCCAAGTTAAAAAGAGGCAGGGGAAAGGCACAAGCACGTAAACGAAAACTAGAGTAACGAGCGTCTGAAAGAAAGTTAGCTCTCGTCATAAGGAGCGTTTCCACCTGAAGTGTAAGAAGACGCAGAAGCTTTAACTGGAGAGCCTTCGTCGCATTCGAGATGATTGTTGACTTGTGAAGGTGGTTTCGTGTGACGAAGCCCATGGTGAACATGAACACGAGTGATGACGGGAGAATAGATCCACACCCGAGGCACCCCGCAATGGGGCGCCATTGATAAGTTCCATTTCTCTGTGAGACGTTTTGTTTTCGTGATACGAATTTATATTGCCCGTAAGGCGACGTAAAGCAATGTTGGATTTCCATACGTTACGACGCATGGGATATTGCATCCCCATTTTTGAACGGCCAAGTGCCACAAAGTTAATGTTTTCTTACGTAATAGTCTGCCAGTTCCAAGAGATGCTGTCAACATCAACTTCATATTCTGCAGCAATGATATTGCGAGTATCCTCTAGAGCTTAGGATGATGGTGCAAACGCCCATAGTTTCTATATTAACGAGGCGAGAGATAACGTGAAAAGAGAGACGCAGATTGCGAGAGCAGATCCAACGGAAGACCTGCGTTGTTCCAACAGAAGACCTGCGTTGTGCCAACGGAAGACCTGCGTTGTGCCAACGGAAGACCTGCGTTGTGCCAACGGAAGACCTGCGTTGTGCCAACGGAAGACCTGCGTTGATCCAAACATCCGGTTGCCTACATGAACTATTTAGATGTCTCCTTTTCGCCATGTTCCTGAACTTTGCAGAAAACACGTATGAATCTGCACTATTCTGAAATGATATTATCGCCGTCTTTCGATCGTGTCGAATAACTGCTTTGGATCATTCATTTCCAATATCGTAATGTTAAACTATTTTGAAAGGAAGTACTCATGTTATGCCACCGCATGCGTTTGTTTATGGACATATGTCACCGCTATACATCAACTCAGGCAAACGAAGAAGATGTTCAATATGTATGTCAATACCTCACCAATCAAATACTATCTTACAAATCAGACCAGGGAAAAATACTGTGCTTGCAGTTCGTAAATCTACGGCTTTTCTTTCACTTTTTGGCTGACAGTTTTTTATTTGCGAGGTGCGAACTAATACTCGTTTTCGCAGTACTATTTGGGCCTCGGCAGAATCCGATGATCGCCGTACGATATGCAGTTGTTATGAAGAGCAGAGTGCAGCAGTGGGCGATGGAATGGAAGGCAATTACTTGATAGGCCGCCAGTATCAGGGCTGTAGTAATGATTCAACAGAGGAGTTGTGGTACTGGAAGAAATTAACTCTCATGAGATCCTTAATATTTTACTTCAATACGACTGCAGTTATGGTACTTAGAAATTTGACCCACATTATTCCCGCCTCGAATATTTTACTTCAAATATGACTACTTATTATGACCAAATTTTTTAATGACGCTGCTTACATTTTATGCATTATCCACTATGCAATCCCAGGCAAAAATTTATTTCACAAACGTTATCTCACTTTTACTATTTATCTGAAGATTCTTGTTGATGAGGACGACAATGGATGGAATCATCCAACTCACGAACGGGATCGAAGCCTTCAAAACACAACCAATCATTTATTTTGGTTTTTTTTGTTCTAATTCGAAAAAACTTGAAAAAGAAAACGTGCCTGAATAAGTAGTTGTATCGTCATACGGCGATGATAGGAGGCTGCCGTTGCGCTCAGCATCGATGCACTGCGAAGCATGTAGAAAATGTGAAAGACGATCTGGGAAAAGTATATGAATATCGTGTTGAGAACTTAGTTTTGGCCACGTCACAAAATTCTATCAACGTTTTCTGATGTGTGGCGAACCGATTTCTCACCGAAATAGTTGTTACGGTTGAAATGACCGTAAAGACTAGCGCCACTTGTAATGGAAGTTTGGCCACCTCAATTTTGTAGGATTATTCTAGCAACAAAATAAGTTGTACCTCTTTGCGAATGCAACCAATGCGGAATGTTTCGTTCCATTCTGTGAATTCCTGAATTTCTTAGTTTTGCTTCCTGGCGTGAGTCTCTTTCTCAAACATTGTGATCACCTTATCGATCATTAGCCTCTCTTCATCAGCATTGAGGTTTCCGGACTGAATATTGATTGGCTTAACATACACGGAAGATTGTACCACAAGTATTGCAGCAACCACAATTCTCAATCCTGCATAGACAGATTGCAGAATTGTGCGTGGGATGCGGCCGATTTTTAAATGATACATACATTTATCACGTTGGGGTTAACGTGGGTCGTGAGGGTCGGAAATGGGGAAAGTGAAGTCAAATGAACGCTGCGCAGTTAGCCAATATATTCA
>JACMIG010001440.1:0-20401 GCA_014805385.1 Levipalatum texanum
ATACTTGATATCGCACCAGATGTCGTCGTAGATTTTGACGCCAGTTGGAGGCGGCGACAGAGTACGGAAGATGGCCATGAGCTCGCCGACGGCCGCCGACCCCGAGACCGCCTCGCTCTTGCCGTTGTACCCGACCTTGGCCTCCTCCGTCCCGAGATCCAGGTATCCGAGAAGGTCCTAGCCGTCCTAGAAAAAATTGGTAATTTAATTTAAATTGATTTTAATTTGATTCAAAAACAACTGATGTAAAGGTAAAATATTAATAAAATGACCTTAGTCTTCATCAAAACAGGCGTGGACTCGCCGCAGCGCACGATCTCGAGATCCGGCCTCCCGGCTGCTCGCGTCTTGTACGGCAGCCATTGGTACCAATAGCCATTGGTCGCATAGTCGCCCTTGTACGTCAGAATTTGAATCTGGCCGCCGAGATCGCGCTTGCCCGTCAGCTCCACCTGAAAGGGATGGATTACGGTATTATCGGGGGGTACGAGGGGTACGGTAGCTCGATACAATATTGTATCCTTGAGGGTACTGTAGTCTTACCTTGGAGTAGGCGAAGGAGCACTCCACTTTTCCGTCGTTGTTCCAGGCGCGTCCGTGGACGGGCTTGCCGAACTTGTACCACAGCGCCACGTACATGTTCTGGTGGCCGGGGATGCGAACCTGGAGGGGAGATTACGGTAGGGAAGCGCGTAGGGTACGGTAGGGCTCCGGTAGGGTACGGTAAGGGTATGGTAGGAGTACGGTAGGGGGTACGGTATGGGGTACGGTAGGGGTACTATAGGGGTACGGTAGGCCACGAACCGGATTGTCGGGGAAGGGAGTTCCGATCTCCTGGAAGGCCCAGGAATCTTCCTTGGCTGCTGGCATTGTTGCTGAGTCTGAAAGGAGCGAGAATTTGGGAAGAACAAGGAGGAGGACGAGAGAATGGAATAGAAGGGAAGGGAAGGGATGGAGAAGGAGGAGGCCAAGGAGGGAATGGAAAAGAAAGGGGTAGTTGGAGTGGGGAACGGAGGAGGGGACGGAGGGGGAGGGGAAAGAAGAAGAACAAAAGAACACTCACCTCTCGGGAAATGAAGAAGTCGACAGCTGTTGAATGAAGTCAGACTGACTTTGGCCGCCGTTTTATAGCCGCCAGACTGGTGGCATAAACGGCCATGACATAGACATGCAAAAGGCTTAGATTTTCTGGTTTTCATCGATTTGGTCTCATCCACTTCGTTTGTCTGCGATCAGAGGTGAGTTGAGGTCTAGTTTTTCTTTCCTTTTGTCCCTTCCTCCTCCCTTTGCTCTCTTTACTCCCTCGCCTCCTCCCCATATCTTCCACGTCGTACACACCTCCTCCTCACCTTCCTCCTCTTTTCCTCGTCCTCCCCTTCCTCCTCCACCTCTTCATCCTCCTCCTCCTCCTCCCCCTCCTCCTCGCCCCTTCCTATCCTCTCCTCCTCAGGAATCCATGTCCATCCCCGAAGGCGACTACGATTGCGAAGATCTACAAGCAGCGCTGCCTGCAGTGCCACGTCGTCGACTCCAAGGTATCGATGCGAAATGGAGACCGTAATCATTTTTGAACGGGTGTTGGTCCCGTCACGAAAGACCACTTTAGTCAAACGTTGACCGAGTTTTGAGCCAGCTACAAGGATGATTGCAACCTGCAAGGATTATGACTACAGGGAAGGACAAGGACAAATTATTGGTCCTATCACGAAAAACAGACAGTTGTCACTTTTTGAGTAGATCTTGGTCCCACCACGCCTACCGTACCCTTCAGGCAACGAAGACTGGCCCGACGCTTCACGGGGTCCTCGGACGCGTTTCGGGTTCCGTTGCCGGCTTCGACTACTCCGATGCCAACAAGAAGAAGATCGTGACGTAGACGCGCGAGACGCTCTTCGAGTCCTCGAGAATACGAAGAAGTACATCCCCGGTGAGGGGTTTCGACATGAAAACCTTGCATGCTACCGTATCACGATTGCGACCGTAACTACAGGCTACAGTAGAATGGCCTATACTACGGTAGCCTGGACCAAAGATTTTGACTACTGTGATTTAGTTGGCATTGTGGCCACCATTCATAGATTCCTCATGTTGTGAACGTCGTCAGGTTCTTCTGCAACCTTTGTTTCTACTCCAACAAGTGGCTTTATAAATAACTTTTATTAGCACTCGGAATTATCATTCATTGCAGACTAGTTTCGATATGACAGATAATGATCTGGGATGTTTTTTTCAGGGAACCAGTAAAAGATATAATCTCACAGTCAGATCTTTGAAGAGTGGAAATAAAGCATCATATATGAAATTGTAAAAACGAAAATAGTTACCCTATCTATATTCATGTAGAAGAGTCCACTGTTTGGTGGTGCCGTCGAAAATGGCCATTTCCTTGAGGATAGATCGGAATTGGAGCTTGTCGCGGGGGCCGATCTCCTTCTTGAACTTGTCGACGATGACATCGGAGTGGGCAGCGCCGAGTATCTGCTCCCGTAGGAAGGACTTGACTCGTCCTGCGAGCTCCGTCCATTTGTTGTTGGCCGGCAGAGGCTGAGGACCGAGAGATGATGGGAAATGGATTGAAAACGATTGAACCTGCTGACTGGCCCCTCCACTCCGCGCGTTACGTGCCCGAATGATGGCCAAGAGATCGCTGCCACTCCCTTCTTCCTGCCTCAGAGCTGAGCCTGATCCGAATGCTGGTGTTGGTGGTACTGACTGTAGCATCATTGATTACCCATGACTCTCTTGATGAAACTCACACTGCTCGGTAGCGCGTATCCGTTCCGCTGGAGGAAGTTGAACTTGGGGCTGAAAGAGTTGGCCTCTGAGGAGACATGGAATGGATTCGCATACCGGCTTCGAATGGCGGCGGCCGCCTGCTTGGCCACGTTCTCAGCCTCCCGTTCCACCAGATGGGAGTCCTTCGTGAAGACTGAAGTCAGAGTACTCGTTTATAATATGAAAGCTATAAAAATAAATTCATCGAACTAGAATAAATCAAATGAATTCAAGCTCACTCTTCTTCTTTCCCTCTCCGACGACGTCATCGTGCTTTAGTGCAGCCCTGACTCCACTCTGCGACAGAAGCTTCCCGAGAACGTAGTCATCGCCGTTTTTCGATGACTTCTGAACAATGTACTATCTCCATTGACAAATAATCTACCTACCTTATCCACTTTCTTCTTTTCCACCTTCTCCTTCTTCTCTTTGCGATGCTTGCGGAGGTACGGAATGGAGTAGCGCTTGTTGAAGAGGCTTTCCTGCAAGAAGCGACAAAGATCAGTGACAAAGAAGCATTCTCACATTCCGTTGGCCATCGTCTACTTCTCCCTCCTCCAAGGTCCTCTTCTTCTTGACTGGCTGGAGACTTGCGAGGTCACTTTGGAGGGGATTCATTTAGGAGGGGGAAGGGATGATGCCTGCTCATCCTGGCAGCGATCTCTCGTAGCTGCGCTCTCCTCGACTCGGACAGAGTCTCTTCGCCCTGTTCTTCATCACTCGACTTCTCTTCTTCTGCCGCGCCCTTCTTCCTCGCTTCTTTCCGCTGTCGATCCCTCCTAAAACGAGAATTTGAAAAAAACGATGTAAATTCCGAACACGGTTTGCCATATCGTAAACACCTCTTGAGAGGAAAACGAACTCTTTCTGATGGAGGTCGAAGAAGTTGTCCTTGGTGATCTCGTCGGTTTGTCCACTGAATATGGCCCCCGTGTCCGTGGTGCTGCCGCCCTTCGTGCCGTCCGCTGAAAAGGATCCCCCATTATTCAATCCTTTCCGAAACCACGAACTCAGCGTGAACAAATCGTGCAGATCATTGGTCTTGAAGAATCGGCGCTGCTTCGGGTCCTTGAGCACCCGATTAGCCAGGAACTGCTTGAAGATTTGGCTGCAATCCGGCCGTTTCCTTTCTCCACCCAGAATAGAATCACCAACCGATGGTACATCTTCTCCTCGATGGTGCCTGTGGCAATGAGTCGATAGACGGTGACGTCCCTCTTCTGTCCAATCCTCCACGCCCTCTCCCGTGCCTGGGCGTCTGTCGACGGGTTCCAATCTGGATCGAAGATAACGACCTCAAATGTCGTCGTTTCGGAAACAGCATTTTTCTTCAATTCCTTTTTCTCAGCGTCTGTACCACTACAGACAACCACAATGTTCTGTGCAATTTATCTCACCTTATTAGCTCCTGTAAGATTGACTCCAACGCCTCCAACTCGCGTTGTCAGCAGGAATACGAACATCGATGGGTCCTAAACGAAGAGATTGAGGCTGTGAGATGGTAAAGTAGCGCACCTCGTTGAACTGCGCCACCAGATTCTGTCGCTTTGCAATCGCTGTCCCACCGTCCATGCGGAGATAGCTGTGACTGTAACATGGAATCTTTTTGTATGCTCCCAACAGCAATCTGACCCATCGATAATGAGCATCTGCTCGAGGACGGTGAGCATCCGCCGGCTCTGACTGAAGAGGAGCACCTTGTTACGAGGACCCGCCACGGTCTCGCCTCGCTTCTCGTTCTTCCCCCTCCACAGTTGCAGCAGACTGCGGACCACCTGCAGCGTTTTCATGGAACCACCCCGAAATTCAAAAGAAATCCATAGCTCGCAGAGAAAATCAGATAAGTTTGCCAATTCTTTAAAAGTTATTTGTATGTATGACTAAATCTTCGATAATGAATCTGTCAAAGTACCTGTGCTTTTCCACTTCGCATCGGCCACCCGAATGCCATCTCGGCATTGGCTGACTCGTCTTCGTATCCATACTTGTTTGGTCCACCCGTCACGAGATCCGGATGATTGCAGATCTTGCGCAACAGGATGAGACCAGCGAAGGCTTCGAGGCGACCGGATTGGATGAGACGACATTCGCGAGATCCGAGGTACTGAACGATACTTTATAGAGCACCCAGGATCGTATTGGAACCTGTCAAATGAACGTAAGAGTTGCATTTGTAATTTGGGAACTTTTCGCTAAACAAGAGCTTGTGCTTGGATGGATGGACTCACTTCGAGGTAAAGTTTCCGCTGTTCCGGCACGAGGTCACAGAACAGGATCTATAATGAAATTGTTTAGGATGGAGCCAAAAAATTCAGACCTGTTCCGATTTTGGAGGTAGTTCCAATGCCATCTGCACGTCCTTCTTCATGCGACGGAGGAAGTACGGGTTGATGGCGTCCCTGGAAAATATTTAGCCTTAAAACTTTTTCTAATGTGTGTGAAACCTGAGAATTATGGCACACTTGTACGCAGTCTCCGTCTGGATCTCGGTGGCATTAGCGTAGCCTGCAACGGGCAATCTGGTGCACTGCTTCGCCTTCCTCGTACCTCCGATGGTGATAGGAATGGCGAACTTCTCCTTGAACGTCTTCAGCGAACCGAGTCGACCAGGAAAGACGAAATCGACTAGCGACCTGAAAATGACTTGATTGGCATTACGGTCAAACTACAGAAGCCAGGTCAAAAAAATAAGTTTTTCTTACTCCCTGCTGACTACTTTCCACAAACACTCACCACAGTTCCCGCAGCGAATTCTGCATGGGAGATCCCGACAGGATGATACGATGCTGCGAGTGCAGTTCCTTGATGGCCAGACTGATCTGGGAGGCGAGAGAGTTTTTGTATAATTTTGATTGTATCCCTACCCGTGCCTCGGGATTGCGTATCTTGTGTCCCTCATCGAGAATGGCATAGTGCCAGCGCCTCTCGCACAGCGCCTTCCGGTGCTTGAAGAACGTCGTGTAGGAAGTGACGAGGATGCTACCGTTCCTGAACTCGATCGATAAACCAAAATCGAAATAATAAATCAATAAAATATGACTAACCTTCGTTCTACTGCCATTTTAGCGATGAGACCCTTGGCCGCCCCTCGATGGGAACCGCACGAATGGAGAACGGCGATGCGGCACAGTGGGAACCATTGGTGCACCTGGAATTAAACAATTCCCGACATCCGATAAAGGCAGTAACGAAGCGTGAAGAAAGACTCACCTCCCGCACCCACTGCTGTAACAACGTCGCCGGACAAATCAACAGCGATGGACCGAGTCCCGTGAACCTGAACACTTCTCTCTCCTAATTAACTCCCACGCAATCCCCTCACCCCGTCGCAGTCTCGTCCCGTTGGCTTTCCGCCATTGCTCGCAGGAATACGGTAGTCTGGATCGTCTTGCCCAGTCCCATTTCATCAGCAAGGATTCCACCGACGCGCTGGTCGTGCAGCTCCGCCAACCATCGGACTCCTGTCTTCTGGTATCTACAATTCACTAATTTGACGGAGAATGGACTTGTAAGTTTAGCGTGTTTTCCTTGAGACAACAACACTGCAACTGCAACTCACTTGTACAACTTGGCCCATACGCGGGCATCGACCTTGAGGGCATCGACCTTGAGGTTATCGTGGATGGTCTTGTACTCCTCCTCGTCACTCTCTTCTTCCTCATCGCGCTCCAGCTTCTTCATCTCTCGCTCAGCCTGATACCTTCTGAAATACCGTCATTCAGCTCATTCATGACATCTCCGAAACAAGTACTAAATTTGAAATGAAATCATTGAATACCGTATCCTCTTCTCGTAAGCAGCATCATCACCGTCGTCCTTGTACTTGTCCTTCTTCTGCTCCTTTTCCTTCTTTGGTCTTCTCCCCTTGGAGGTGCTTGGTGTATCGATCCACTCTCCTTCTTCATCCTCCTCTTCTCCTTCCTCCTCCACTCCTCCATCCGATGGAACGTACTCGTCATCTGACTGAAAGGCGAACATCATTCCGTTTTCAAAGAATACGTTTGCAATAATTCTATCTCTCTGTCCGTTCTTTCCAAGAACGGCGAAATCAAAAGCAATAGAACTTATTTTGTCGTGGAAGCTTCCCTAGAGACTACCGATACTTGATATTTCAAAGAAATGTCAATTCCTACAGTAAAATACAAAAAGTCCTTCTGCGCTGGACCATTTTCTAATTAATGCCAACATGGCGTCGTAAGAAGGCCTGATACTTAACAGAGAAAGCGATTGTAGATACCACAAGGCAATTCTACGAGTATTAAAAAGAAGATGTCGCCGACTATGGCTTCCAATACTTCTGGCATGAGTTTACAAGTCAGTCGACCGCTACTATAACCACAAAAAATCACATAGAGCACGAATGTTTTTCATATGCTGCATCATGACAAACAATCAATTATTTAGTTTTCGCTTCCTCGAACCGTCCCAGGGGATGATTCCATGTCGAATCGGAGCGTCATTGATAGAGAAAGCATTGCCGATGGCGCAACTACTGACGCACGAAGCTCACTGGGTAGGCAACACTAATTACTAGCGTATACCAATAAGACTTATTCCAGTACGTGACCCTATTCAACGCCATCTGTGCCCTGATCACCAATCCCCTTCTCATCGCTGTCTCCCTTACTGTGGAAACGAACAAAATCGGAAGTTATCGCTTCCTGCTCGCCACTTTCGCAGCCGTTGACATTGCCACTTCACTGTCCCACTTCGTCAACCTTGAGGTTTTCGATCTTCCAAATTGGTAAACCAGGTTCAAGGACATCTACATAACGAAGGAAGGCTACCTCGTGGTGGCTACGAACTTCCTCGAGTATCCCAACTGGGTGGGAGTGACGGGCTGCGTCGTATTCGCGTCCACCTACTACCAATCTTTCATCCTTTTCTCGTTCCACTTTGTCTATCGTTATATAACAGTCTGTGACCCTCCATCCCTTCGATGGTCACGCGAGCGCCCGTGGTTGGTTTGGCTCGCTGTCTGCACATCGATCGACATTCTCTACACCATCGGAATCCTCCTTCCCATCCTGCACTCTTATTTTCCCATTCCTAAGAAGCGAGCCTTCTTCAACAACTTTACTCGCGATGACTATGGAATCGAACTGAAGCGGGAGCCCTTCCCCGGATCATGTCCCATCTTATTTCGAGTACGTCCGAGATAACAGCTTCAAACCGTTCCATTCCAGGTGGAGCTTTCACCGGGCGAATGGGAGTGGAACCTGGTTGATCTAGCGGGCATTTTCTGGGTGCTTGGGATCGTAGGGACGACAGCCGTCGTCATCGTCTTCTGCTGGACCGCCATCCATAAGAAGATGCTCCAGTTCGGACAGTTCGGCAGTCCTTCGGCGGAGAGACTCCAGCGACAGCTCTACCGGGCACTCATCGTCCAGGTCTGCTTCCCCCATGATGGAGCAGTGTTAGAGAAGCTGACTCACGGGGGAAAGAGACATCGGTTCAGACCCTCGTACCGTGCGTTGTATGCTACCTTCCCCTGGCGGCGTGCCCTCTCTCTCCCTTCTCTGGTCACGATCCCGAGGGACTCGGTCGCCTTCTCATATCCACCGTCACTTTCTTCCCAGTACTCGACCCGATTCTCATCATCGCCAATGTCGCGCCGTGAGCACACTATTCTCGAAACTCCATACTCGTCATTTTGATACTATCCGCGGAAGAAAACGCAAAAGGAGCATCATTTCAGTTATCGCCAAGTAATCGTGCTCCTGTTCTACAAGTCCAGTGCAACTACGTCAGCGCCCATCCCCATGTCCATGTTCACGACTGTTCACGCGGCCTCTACGTAACTCAAACGGCAGTCCCCACCTCCCTCTCCTCCTCCTCCTTGATTCTCTGACGCTTCGCTGCCCCGTTTACGCCTTCATTTTCGCCCTGAAAACAATCAATTTCCCTAGAAACATTCGATCCGCTTGTACCTGTCGCCTCTTTTCGGCATGTTTCCTCTTCCCTTTCCTCTCCACTTCATCTTCCTCTTCACTGGACTCGGCCTCTTGCTTCACTTCTCTAAATGGAGCGGCTGAGTTCTGTAATGTCGTTTTTCTTGAACAATTATTACATTGATATTTATGACTTCCGAAGAATGATGATTATGTTATCTTACGATTGTGATAGTGATTCCAGTAAACATAATTATTAAAAATGTTCATGAGTTCCCAACATATTCCCAAGAGAAGTGTGATCACCTTAACAACGGTGTTACTTTTCTTGAGTGATTCTTAGCTATTCGCTCTTCTTAGCTATTCGCTATGGCCCAGCTCATCTCACAAGAATTACATCGGGTACTCAATGAGAATTGGAGGGGAATTTTTGCACGATCATTCAGAACATAACGTATCTGAACTCGTGTGGCTCGCTGTTCACGAACCTGATCCTGTTCACGACGGCACTTCGAGTGCACAGGGATCAGATTGGAAACCATCGCTTTCTCCTTTGCACCTACGCCGTCGTTGACATTGCGACGGCCGCCATTCACTCACTGGATCTCGAAGTGTGTAGCCATCTCACTTATTTCAATCTGCACGTGCATCAAAGAAAATTATTAGAAAAGGAGTTAATTCGATGTCATTCTTCGATGAGACTCAATCCACAATGATTCCAGGACGTGCACTCGAAGAAAGACGGGTACTTGTTAATCGCTACTGCCTGGATCCACTACCCAGCGTGGGTGGGAATATCGGCGTGTATCGCGTTCGTCTGCATCTTCTATCAGAGCTTCATCCTGCTCGCCTTCCATTTTGCCTATCGCTACATCGTCGTCTGCGAGTAAGTGAATGCCTTTGACCATGTTCAAATACTCAGTCCTCCTTCCCTTCGCTGGACAACCGGCCGCTCATGGGTGGTCTGGATTCCCCTGTGTCCACTGGTGGACGCAGTCTACACGGGAGGAATAGTCGTTGGCATTCTCATCGCATACTTCCCAACGCCGGAGAAACGGCGTATCTTCAACAACTACACGATGACCTACTACGGAGTGGACATGGAGCAGGACGAGTATCCGGGGTCGCTTGCTGCCATATTCAGGGTATCTCAGTGTCCTTTGCTAATAGACGGAGTCCATTTCAGCGCCCGACGCCAAGAGGTGAGTGGGAGTGGAATTGGAACGGCATCTTTGGGATGGGCCTCGTCCTGACCATCGTCGGCACGACAGCCATCGCCATTGGGCTCTGCTGGCTGGCGATCGCCTCCAGTACCAACTGTACCGTGCCCTCGTGGTGCAGACTCTCGTCCCCTGTCTCCTCTGCTACCTCCCCGTCTCTGTCTGTCTCTTCAGTTCCTTAATCGGCCTCGAGTGGGATGGCCTCGGGCGTCTCCTCGCCTCCACCGTCACTTTCTTCCCCCTCATCGACCCCGTCCTCATCATCGCCAATGTCGCGCCGTACGATTTTCTATCAACTTCCGTATACCCACCTCCGTTAAGGTACCGCCAAGCCGTTCTACGCCCATTTCTCACAATATCAAGCAATAAGCATGTCTCAATGAAGGGACTGGCCGACATGACTTCATCAACCGGCTTTTCGATTGCTGCGATAAAGATTTAGCGCAAACGAACGTTCCCGCATCTATGATAATTATACCGGCTGCAGCCGACTGGCTGTCAATTGCGGCCTTTGATGCTCTCCACTACCGTAGACAAGGGCAATGGTGGAAAACAAGAAGATCGTGATAAAAGACGGCCATGCGCCAGTCTCTCATTTTCAATGACTCAGCTCCTCTCGCACGAACTCCATACGGTAAATTTGCGGTCTTAAAAGACAACCATAAATTCAGATTACTACAACGACCAATGCAATTCTTGCTTTGCTGACCAATGGGCTCTTGATCATCATTACTTTGCGAGTTCAAAGAGACACAATCGGCAGTTATCGCTATCTTCTCGCAACATTTTCGATCGTAGACATCTTGACCGCCATTATGCACGCTGTTAATTTGGATGTCAGTTTTCACATTCTTCTATTTAATTTTTTTTCACAAATGTTCAGGACATACGCGTGACCAAGAATGGATACATCTTCATTGCCACTAATTTCGTCGAATATCCAAACTGGGTTGGGACTGGGGCATGTTACATCTTCATCTGCACCTTCTACCAAACGTTTATCCTACTCGCTTTCCACTTCGTCTACCGCTACATTGTTGTCTGCGAGTTTGAAAATTGTAAGAAACGTATTAACCTGCATCTGTAGCCCACCCTTTCTGCGATGGACCCGGAAATATACGTGGAAGTTATGGTTGTTCGTTTGCGTATCGGGCGATGTTATCTACACGGCATTGCTGACGAGCGGATTCCTCATCGGTTACATTCCCACGGCGCGCACACGAACCCTTTTCAATAACTATACTATGGCCTATTACAACAGTAACCTCCTCGAGGAACCTTATCCAGGATCGTGTTCCGTTCTCTATCGAGTAAGAGCCCGGGAAAATCAGAGTTTTGCATGCTTAGTTGGATAGTTATCCTGGCCAATGAAGCTTTGGAATGGTTGAGGAAGAAGTATACGTTCATTATTTTGCGCCAATGTCCTGGCAGAGCGTTGGGACCTTATCAGGTAATGTCACATTACATTGCAGTATCGGTCTCCATCTGGCGACTGGCTATGGAACGCTCGCGACATTCTGGGGATGCTGCTGTTTCTGTTTGCAGTTTCAGTCACTACGGGCGTAATAGCGGTGTGTTGGATCAAGACAGCTATAAAAGTTGCCGAGTACAAGTCAGTCCCACATGTCCACGGTTCTTCAGCGAGAATAAACTACAGGAAGTTCGGGAGCGCTTCGGCTGAGATCCTGCAGCGCCAGTTGTTCAAAGCACTTGTCGTGCAGACACTGGTGCCTTGCGTTTTCTGTTACTTGCCGGTTCTCATCACTCTCCTCACTCCTTTCACGGGAATGGACCTCGAGTGGATCGGACGAATCGTCACGTCCACAATAACTTTCTTTCCCGTCATCGACCCACTTGTCATCATTGCAAATATTGCACAGTAAGCTGCCCCGTAACCAGATGATTAACGAGTCGATTACAGTTACCGTAAAGCCATTCTACGCCCATTCACATCTCCGTCTACCGTACCCCAAACGGGCCAATCAAACTTCACGACCGCGCATCCTCGGTTACAGTAACTGCATGATTTCTATGCGCCACGAGATTACCGATTTCAGAAGAATAAAGGCGCGATTCGTTAATGAGTTTCCCAATCCCATGAGAATATCTTCTTGATTAATAATGGGAATATTTCTAACCGGCCTTCTGAGCTCCTCTTCATAATCGTCGCCGCTTTCCTGTTTTACTTCATGAGTTGAGAGGTCGGAACTGGCCTGGAAAGAAAGAATAAGGGAGACATGATCGGGCAATGGGACATTTTCTTCACATCAATGCTCTACATAGTGATTTGCATAAAGCGTATCTGAATGTCAATGATCACCACAAAATAAAAAGCTCAAGGTGCACTTGTGGTGATGATAGGTTGTGTCCCGCGAGGCCCTTTTTCATGAAGCCATTCTGTCCATCCAACAATCACTTTGGTTCTCTCTTCAACAATGGGCATATCTAATGTCAGTTTCGATCCTTGAATCAATCCCAAGCACAAGTTCAGATAATAATAGCATGCAACACCGCGGGTGCTGTCTTATTTAATTCTCTTCTCATCTACGTTTCGCTAACAACCCAAAATCAGCAAATCGGGGCGTATCGATTCTTGCTGGCTTCGTTTGCCGCAGTTGACATTGTTACTGCCTTTATTCACGAGTCACTACAGCAGGTTAATAATTTGGTTCAGAACATACAGTTGACTATTTCCAGGACGCATGCTTCCGAGAAGAAGGGTACGTTTTCATGCCCACTAATTTTCTCAGCAGCCCCAATTGGGTTGGCTCTGCGGCTAGCATAATTTTCATCGTAGCTTTCTATCAAACTTTTATCTTGCTTTCGTTCCACTTTGTCTATCGGTACATAGTGGTCTGCGAGTGAGTCTTCAAATGTTTACTCAAATTTTTTATTAGCCCACCGTCTCTCCGTTGGACCCGTTCACTATCATGGCTGTCTGTCCTCTTTGTATTATTGACCGTGGATGCGCTCTACTCGGGGAGCATCGTCTACTCTCTCCTTCGCTACTACATGTTGACGGACGAGAAGAGAGCGATGTTCTCTAATTCTACGCGGAAGCACTACGATGTTGATTTGACTTCTCCTCCATTCCCCGGGGCGGCCAGTTTCATCTACAGAGTGAACAGGATGCATGGTTATTTTAATTATCATAATCAGAGGAAATCTCCCGGTGGTGGTTGGATGTGGAACTGGACAGAAACAGCTGGAGCAGTCTACCCGCTCACAGTTTTGGGAGTAACGCTTGGGGTCATTACATTTTGTTGGCTTGCCATCTCGCAAAAGATGAAGGACTTCAGGTGAGCACTTTTGCTATGGATTTTAATCATGAAAATATAGTGTATTTGGAAGCGCGTCAGCATTACGTTTCCAGAAGCAGCTATTCCGAGCGCTCGTTGCTCAGGTTTAATTGTACTTGAGCATTGGTCACAAATCACTTCCAGACGTTCGTCCCATTCGCTGTGTGCTATGCGCCAGTTACGTTTTCCATCACTCTACCGCTTACTGGCCCCTACTTGGATGATTTAGGAAGAATTATAATGACCGTCTTCACATTCTTTCCAGTACTAGATCCTCTACTTATTATAGCAAATATTGCACCGTGAGCAGTTTAGCAAGAGCATTTCTCTAATTTAAGGCTGTTTCAGGTACCGAAACAAACTTATGCCCTTCTTGAGCAATAACAAAGTTTCCGTCATCGACGCTAACAAATCAAATTTCACTACTGATCCTGCGTCCGTGGTTGCTCCCATGACGATATTTCAATAATCAAACGAAAAAAGGAACTAACATTCGTTCGTTGCTCCTGGAGTCGTTGGAGCTCGAATGGCGTAACTTCCCCATGTCTGAATAAAAGAATATTAATTGTGCCCATTAAATCCGTGAATTATATGGTTTCAAAAATGAACTTGATGGAAGAGTCGAGTCCGAGGAGACCGTCGATGCCCTTTGTGCGGTGTGCGAGTGATACGGCAGTAGATGGGCCTTCGCCTTCGTCCTCCTCTTCTTCCCTCTCCCCACCGGCCATGGCCTCTTCCAATTGATCGCATACCTGATAAACAAAATGCATAAATTGTAAAAAAAGTGTGTAAAAATTATCCCTTATGAATGATCATAAAACATCCCAAAATTATTTTAGGTCTAGATAAAATGAGCTGACTTCCTGCTCCAGCAGGTCCGCTCTTCGTGCCCGCACGCCAAGGAAGGCCAGTTCCGATGGGACTGCATCGTTGTTGACCTCTTCCTCGTCCATTACCCGTTCTGAACAAAATTGTTTGAATGCGTTTCTTCTATGTTAATGGCATGTACATACTAATATTGCGTATTTGAATGCCACCAGATAATGATCGACCAAATTCAAGTTACTGCGACCATTTCGTCTTTTATTGCTAGGAAGTGCATTATTTCAGCGAAACATGTCGAAACGTGAACCACAATCAAGGCTCGTCACGTCACAATGTTGTGCAATTGTAATCGCAAACTGAGGAAAAGTTTGAAATAACATGCACACCGTATGCTGAACGGTCTAAAACACGGACACAAGACGGGAACGGTAATTCGCAGATACGGTCGCGGTCTTCGAATTTCGAGTGAGTCCCGAACGGAAAATATTTTCCGGGCATCTGGGAGGAGTTTAAACGGCGGAAGGAGGCTGTCCAATCAATAGTTCCAACTTTCAATCAACCAGAACATTAGTTTGGTATTGTGCAGTGTTGGTGGCGTTCGGGGAGCGGTTGATGGCTTCGGGCCAGGAACCCATGCAGAATGGTGAGTGACCCTTTCCCTCTTCGCGCCATCGCACTTTGTCGCACCATCGCACGCTCCCCTTGACCATCCGGGGATTTTCCCAGTTCTTTTTTGAATAATATATAAATCTTCAACGATTTTATTTTCTTTTTATAAAATAAGTATTGACTGGAGTTAAAGATGATGGTTAAGGGCAACCCATGATGACATCTCGGGCGGTTCCCGCTCAAGCTCCTCAAGTTCCTTCTTCGTCGGGACTCAATGGTAAGCGATCAACGATTAGTTTTAGAACCAAACACCTCAGGGACGAATGGTCCGAATGCCCATCAAGAAAAAAGGTTGCGTGCCCGTGGGAGCCAACAGATTACGCATCCACGGCCGCGTCTCCAACTACGAGACGATCCCTTCATCACCTGCGCGGTACCCATATCCTTGTTTCTATTCCATTTACCCTAATTAATACAGTCATGCCGCAAGCAGTTATGCGGCTACTTGACGGATAACGAAGCCAAGGAGATGACGATGATCCTCTCGTGCGGCCACGCCATCTGCCCCCACTGCACATACAAATGGAGTCAGTCCCCTTCCTCTTACATTGTTCAAGACCCAATCTTTCAGAGACCGAACACTCCGAACCAGCCAATAAAACAAGCATGTTCCAATGCAAGAAATGTGCCCAATACGTGCACGAGCGCCCCCTGCCAAGCCTGACGGAGGCAATGGATAGGTGCGATCTAGAAGGTTTATAGTTTATGATTTAATTTACAGAGCCTGCGAGTCACCGTCCTGTACATTCCGAGACCGTTTCCCGGCTGTCTCGTATTGCAATACGTGCCGGATACGGTTCTGTTCCCCGTGCGTCAACAACCACTCGAAAGCTGCCGAAGCGGCCGGTCAGAAGCACAACGTCGTCCAATTACCGGTATGAAATTAATATACCTATTCAAAGGCGTACTTGAAGGGCCGAAACGGGCCGACGGGCGAGAGTTTTTCCTCTCGCTTCATACGCTGCACGGCACACAACCTCACCCTCAAGTATCGCTGCTCCTGTGGAGAGGTCAGCCCCTCGATCAGACTTCCTTGAACTGTCATTTCAGTTGCACTGCGAGAAATGCAGCGCGGAAGGCCTCCTCCCAACGACGCTGCCCGATGGAACCAAGGTGAGCAATGTAAACAGTGCACAGAGCGAGAGCCGCTTTCCACTGACCCGCACAAGGTGGATCATTCGATGCACCGAGAAAAAGGAGTACCTCTAACAATAAGTTCCGGCTATGCATTCTGTGGTTCGCAGCGGACAACTCTTTCGCAATTGCTTCTCTTTGTGTGCGTCGCACAGAGGCTACAAAATACTATGGCGAAAAAAAGCACGTTGTTCGAAACGCCTATTTGGATGAGTAATAATAGAATCAAGAACGCTTTAAAGGTATTGTAGGTAACGACGTAGAGTAGACTGCTGTAGAGTACCGTAACTGTCTGACGACGACGCTTTCAACACAGGGTTGGAAGCCCCCGCCGCTTTCTCCAAATAATCGTTGGAAAACTAATATCAATAATGTCGGGAACAACATCGGTGAAAGATCGCTTTTCAAAACACCAGCGTTCTGACAGTGAGCGATGTTTGAATTGTAGTGCGCACGTTGAGTTTTGTGAGAGGAACACTTTAGCCTTACTTTCCACTGTAAAACGACCCTTTGCAAACTGTAGATCAAACGAGCGCTAGACACTGGTCGATCAGAGAAATTTTTTTACTTGTTATTTTATCAACTTTAAGCATAACGATATTATTCTGGAGGTGAAGCACGAGTGGGTTCCCATCGAGGCGACGGACATGGTCATCGAGGACGCCTTCCAGAGCTCCGCCGGCATCGCACTCAAAATCAATGAACAGTACGCAGTACGAGTCTTAGCCTCTAAACCGACCTCGTTCAGGATCAAGAAGATGGTGGACCTCAAGACCGAGGTCAAGGACCAGTCCGACCGTCTCGCCAACGAGATCTGCGTTCACCTCAACCAAATGATGCTCATGGTGAGAGTCTCTCTTATTCTTCGTCTCTCCTGGTGATCTTGAATATCGTCTGTTGTGCTCGAGACTGGGGCTCCACCATGGTCCTCGTTATTCGATGAACCTGAATACCGATGTACTCATGTGATCTGTCTGATCATATTTTGCGCTGATGGCTGTTACTCTCTTTACGCCGAAAAATGCCATTGTTTCATGCCTGAGCTAACGATCGAGTAATGTGACGCGTGCCATACACCTTGGTGCCAGAGGTCCACTGAACACCCACAGCGCAGCAACTGCCACGAATTGGCGTCTCTAATTTCTTGGCTCTATTCCTATTCTTGCACGTAAGAGCTGCATAAAAGCTTTCGCGGTCTTGGAGTGCCTGGAGATTCGGTATCGGGTATCGTCTGATGAGGTTGATAAGAAGTGCTTCATTTTCTAGCGCTCTCATCTTTCGCATCTGATAATGAGATTATGGGAAAGATACGCATCAGAAACGATCAATTGTGAAGAATTAGAAAATTGATACAGCGAGAGTATCATTGACAAAGGAGTATGAAGAAGAGCGGGGAAAACTACATTTTCAAATTAAAGTGAATCTTTGCAGTGCTCCATCCGTGCCTACGACATGATTCAGAACATCAAGAAACATGCCGACGCTCACGACAAAAAGCTGGCAGCAATGAAGGAGAAGCTCGAAGTCGTACGGCGGCGGATGCACGTGGTAGGTCCTCCTTCTTGACCTTCTACATCCTTCCCTATATCCCCTTCCTCCCCCAAGACTACAGTACCCTCTCCTGCAGGGTCTGGAGATGGACGAGCGGACACGGGACAGGGAATCACTGACGAATGAGCATGCGGCCTCCGTCTTCCGTGCCATCTCCTATTCCCTCCTCGGCCCCATCGGCCCCGGGGGATCTGTACTCAAATACGACGTTCGTCCCAATTTTCCGCCTTATATACCGAACGTCATCGCTATGTAGCTGCAATTATGGCTAGCTTTGTGTCTCAATCCCGCATCACTATTTGGGTGGGGGGTGTGGGTGGTCTCCCGTCTCCCACACTCCACCTCTTCGCCTTGGAGAAGCCGAAGACCCCCTTGAACTCAACGAACCTTCCCGATCTGGGAGTTCCCTGTCCTCAATCTCGTTTCCCTTCCCCCATTGACAGAAGTGTATGCGTGTGTGTGATTCAACCGCCCCCTTTCACTCTGGGGGCAGCCTCCCTCGTAGACTATCGATCGTTTCTCCTCCCCCTCGTCGCTGGCCAGAGGAGAGATGGGCGATGCTTCTCTCCCCCTCTCCCCCTCCTCATCCCCTCCCCTTCTCCCCCGAAAACATTGAGTGAAGCAATTAACAAACAGGGTGAAATCGATTAGGAAGTGGCTGGGTGACGATACAGCCACCAACCCTTACGTACTGAGGGAGTGAACAAAGGGCAATTGCAGACGGTAATCAAGCAGGCCCAGGAGTTCGCGGACAACAAGTACATCCTCCGATGCGACTTCAACACCATCGACATCATGGAAGCTGTAAGGACTGAAAGATTGAAAAGAGATATCACGCGGGAACATGGTAATATCAAAACTTCACGAATTCGGACACGTCTCTTGTTGCTCTCAGCGAGACGCAAGATCGGGAGTTGCATTGAACGGGTACTGTTCCTTTGGAATGTGAACCGAAAAAGGTCCAGATCCCACTGCTATATCAGGACGCTTCAAAGAAAGAATGAAAAAAGACGCTGAGGGAGTGGAGTCCTCGCAGGGCCATCCTCCAACAAGAATAATCAGCCACTTCTTCAGATCGCGGCGTGGGGCACGATAACGGAGGTGAAGAAGTCGGGTGAATCGACGATGATCGACGGCCAGAAGACGCACATCAGCCTCCGCACCTTTGACGGGTATCCCTTCGGGCCCTCCTCTCCTCAAGTTCCATTCCAGTGACAACCTTCCCGACTTCGACGTAACCGGCCACGTGCAGATGGGGAATCTGAAGGCACGCGACTACGGGGGAAAGGTCCACAACATGCACCTCGAAGACATGATGAATCGAGGAAAGAGGGTGAGAAGGGGAAGTGAAAGAAAGATGTGGAGGATACGCAGTTGCATACCCACGATGCCTGATTTGCCTTATTCTTGATTCGACATAGTCATTCAATATAGATCCTTGTCCTTGCAGCGAGCAGAGTCAACGGCGGCGAAGCAGGCGGCACTGCAGATGGGCATGAATGGAGGGGCGCATCCCAACGGCCTCCACCACGCGCCCTTCCATCCATCCCAACACCAGATGCAGGCGCCACAGAGGTTGACCCCCCACTGAGAAGAATCTCACTGAATACTCTCTTTAGACCGCCTGCCAACAATCAGATGAGTGCAGCGCAGTTGGCACTGATGCAGCAGCAACAGTTGCAGCGACAGATGAATGCGCAGCGCATGCGGCCGCAGAATGCTGGTGAGTACAGCGAGAAGAAATCCTCGTGCTAACCACGATGAGCCAAGTGATGCGGTTATGAGAATTCTAGGAATTTCCATAAATATTTCAATTTATTCCATTACAGTGACGAACGCCAATCCCGCGGCTTCTCCAGTCCTCCAGCATCAACAGATGCTGCGGCCCGCCGCCCCTCCTCCCCCTCCTCCTACTCAACAACGCCCCGCCATCATCCCTCCCAACGTGCACGCGGTACACGGGAAGGTGGCCGCGGCGCCCCCGGACCCTACCCAACCAACCTCCCTCGAGTCTCTCCTCACTGCGCCCACGCCTCAACAACGAGCACAAGTTCAACAAGCCTACATCCAGCAGCAACAGCAGCAGAAGGCCCAACTCGCCGCTCGCATCGCTCAGCAGCCGATGATCCAGAAGATGGCCCAGCCCCCTCCTGTAGCACCCCCTCGACCACCCCAGAACTATCCACCAGCACACGGAGTACCTCAGCCACCACCAGTCCAAGGACGACCCATTGCCCCAGTCGTTGCGCAGCCTGGTCCTCCGCGACCTCTTCGTCATCCCTTGACGTCGTCCCCACTATACACTGACGGGATTGTTCCGCCCGGGATGACGGTACAGGGCGCAGCGACTGCAGGGCAGCCGAAGGCGCAGATGGTGGCTACGTCGCTCCTCCAGCCACCACCTCCCAAGCAGCCGAGGTTAGAGAGGGGAAGTGACTATAGGGAGGGCGTTGAAACGAAAATTTGCTATTCGGATGTAGAATTGTGGATGGATGTTTTTGCAGAGTCTCTCCATCAACTCCACACGCGGCCAACCACCAGGATGCCCAGGGAAAGAAGGAGAAGGTAAACGAATTGGTAGGTTCATTGAAACCGATCGCATTGCAGTCCATGTCCTCTCGTGCGCTGCAGAAAGTGGAAGAAGCCGCGAGGATGCCCGAGATCGAGAAGAAGGTCAACCAGATTCTTCAGGGTGAGAAGTTTGAAGACTATTGAGCACGTCCTGCAAATTCTGATGAAAGGGCTCAATCCATTTCAAAGATCTTGCCTCGATGATTGGTATACAACGCAGTCCGAACTTATCCAACTTGATCATGTCTTGCTCCCCTCCGTCGTACCCCTTCTCCCCCTGTGCTTCCCTCCTCGTTGACTCTTCCCATTGCAGCAGCAGCAGCGGAGACTTCGCGTGCTCCACTCGCCTCACCTCCTCCTCCTCCTGCCCAGTCCTCCCCCACTCGCCCTCCGGCCTCTTCCCCCACCCGTCCCGCCGCCCCTCCCGTAGCTCGTCCCACCATGGTCCTCATCGTCCCCGCCCCTC
>JACMIG010001441.1:0-20392 GCA_014805385.1 Levipalatum texanum
TCGCTGTGAATACAATTCTCGCACTGATTTCCACTACTCTTTATTCAAAGGATCGTGGGGGCGGAACTTGGCGACTCTTCTTTCTTCGCTCTTCTACTCGGCCTTGACCGGCAGCACGATCTGCTGGGGAGCGGGAGCAGCCTGAAGAGGGGTACTGTAGATGGGACAAGGAAAGGAGCACCGTAGGGCAGGGAGTACGGTGGGTTGGATCAGGGAGACTAGGAATAATGTAGTGCAGAACTAGGGCGAAAGCTGGAGTACGGTAGGTCAGAGGAGTATAGGAGGACAGACAAAAGGTACAGTACCTTGAAGAGCTCGGCAGCGTCGGCGGCGTCGGCAGTGGCCTCGATGAACTGGATGACGAGTTTGTCCTCCTTGGGGGCGCCGGCGGTGCGGGTGATCTCGAGAGGGGCAGAGGCCCCGGCCTCCACGAACCCGAACACGGGCTTGAGACGGTAGTCCGTGTTGTTGGACGACTTCACCTGGAAGGGAGGAGGAGGGTTACGGTAGGAGGAGAAGATGGGATACCTTGAAGGCGAGACGGGCTGCTCCCGAGTTGACGAGGTTGTGGGTGGCGACGCCGCCGGCGGCGGGCACCTAGAGGGGATTACGGTAGATATAATTGAAGGTGCGGTAGAAGGGGAGCTAGAGGAGCAAGAAAGATGGAGGAGGGGAAGGGGGCGAAGGAGAAGAAGGACTCACGGTGGCAGCGGCGGGATCGGCAGCGAGAGACATTGTTGGTAGCTGACTGGAGGCGATGAAAGACTGACAAAGAGTGGAGGAGGGATGGGAACTGTGTGAATAATGTGTTTTTGTTATTTATATACCACCTTTTACAAGAATAGGAAGAGCTATGTGGCACAGTGCAATAAACATATTTTTTTATTAACGATCGACTCCTAAAAAAGCTTAAATGTTCTCCATTTGGTTCTCTCCTGGAATTTCCTTCGTGAATTTTTCGCTCTTCTCGCGGGTTCTTCGTCCAATCACGATCAATTTGCCGTTGCATCTCGATTTCTGCGCGTATTATACTTCTTTACCGTAAACAAATTGTTCACCTTTATGTGCGCGTAGATTGATTTCATACTGGATTCTCTGATTCCGGAACAGAACGAGCAACCAAACTTGATATCCTCGGAGATTCTGCAAGTCTTCAAATTATTCAAAGCATTGCACCATAAAAATTCTTGCGCCCGTTAGTGATTTTTGGACTGATTAAATACAATTCATTGTGGGGCACCAAAACGCGGACTATTCCCACGGTAGCGTGGAAGATACAGCTCTTGATCTACCGCGGTTCCGGTTTAGGTCGGATACGAGATGCGAAGCTTAATCAGAGTGCTTCAGAGCCAAATTGGTGATTGATCGGCGGTAGATCAAGAAGCCACGAATTCCATGCCCGAGTTTCATCCTTTTTTGAGATGGCATCTCATAGTTCGTTGAAGACTGTCGTGTGGATCCGCCAGGCATGTGAATTTCCGCTGTTTGCATAGAGCAACTCTTAACCTGAAAGCATTGTGATCTAGCAAACTGGACGAGAGAGCTTCACTGCTTTATTTTGAGCGTCGGATGTGCTTGATTCTGGGCCAGAAGTGAATCCAAACATCATGTCTTTTGGTGATCGGCGGTGCTTCTCTCTGTAACATGTGAATGATGAGACAGGCGAAGGGTCCAATCACCTGCAGTGATTCTCGAAGACGTCAGCGCTCGTCCCTTCTTCGAATTCATCCTCGCACCACGGACATTTCGTACAGTCGCGGAGTTTATACGCATCCAGATTGGACGAATCGACTACGATGAGTTGACTTGGTTTAGTATGGCTTGCCCCAGCTACTGGAACAGTCTCAATCGCATCACACGTGTATTTAGGCGAGATCTGACAAGCCATTTCCCTAAATGAGCGGAGACCAGGGCACCAACCTTAGATTTCTGAGGGTCGTCCATGTCCTCCCTACGAACTTCGGCCGGTGCCTCGGCGGGATCGCTGTTATCTGCTTCCATTTTACTTCTCATTTCTTCACTGTTCGCTGTTACTATTTCATCGAGGGAGACATTCGAGTCTGAAGGAATATAAGATTCAGGCTACTTTTGATTGCCACAACCATTAGATCTGATATCTAATCATGGCACTAAACAATATGAAATACGAAAAATGCATTTAAATTACGTATGAGTTGCGATGTATGGTCGTGCGTGGGGGCTGTTTTTACTGCTGGCGTATGATTATGAGCATTTATCGATAAAAAACCAATGTTTTAGTAGAAGCTATAAATAAGCAAACGCGAAAAATGTCTGAACTGAACAACACAGAAGTCAAAAGCCACCACCCACGCACAACCCAACACCATCACACAATTGTGCCGTATCCCATTTGATAAAAACTTGAACGAAATTCAAATATTCTTGGATTTCAAAGCCCTGTTCGTACTGGGTTGGCCGGGGATCTTCTTTATACTTTTCCGCCCTCGAGACAGCGGTTCCGGATGATGATCATACTCAATGCGCCCTCCACAGTTCGTTTTCTAAAAAGATGCTATTTTCGAATTTATAATTGGAGCACCTGAAAATGCATTTTGAAGGGGGCAGAATGGCGCTGTCGAAATTGATCTGTCGGGCACTTGGAGCAACGGAAGAAGGTCCCTGAAGAGATACGGTGAGCGCTCTCAACTGCGCGTACCTGGGAGGTCGTGCGAATGGAGGTGAATGTAGAGCGTCTGCGGCTTGATTCCTCCCGGCCACTGCTTCTCACAGAAGGGACAACACTTCAGGTCCAGCCTGTAAGGGAATTGCTGTTTGAAGGGAGACACCGACTGACCTGTCTCCAGTTTCCTGTGCTGATCTTTTAGCTTTCGTTGGTTGTTTTACAGGGGCCGTAACGGGAGAGGAAGATACCGTCTGGTCTTCGACTTGTTCACCGTTCTCTTCTCCTTCATCCTCCATTTCTTCATGTTCCTCTCCTTCTCTTTCTCCTTCATCATCATCTTCCTCTCCTTCGTCTTTCACTTCTCCTTCGTCCTCTTCATCGGAGCTGACCATAATGCAGTCGGCGTGCTCGATGAAGTTGGGGTCTTCGGCGATTTCGGTCGCAATATTTGGAGTAGGAGGATAGACGGGAGGAGGAGGAGGAGGAGGAGGAGGAGGCACTGGAATGGGCATCGGAACTGTTGGATGAAGACTATGATTCCATTGTCCTGGAACGCCGCTCGGTGATGGATAGTAGTTCTGAACAAAAATATGTTTAGAGTATTGTAAAAAGCTCCTACGACTCGTTGTTGAGCGCACTGAAGCGATGAGGCTGATGGAGGATGGCCATTCCCAGTGCTCATTATATTCATTCCCAATTCGGCGAGGGAAGTCGCTATTCTGGGCGATATAATTCGTCCATTCTGAAAGAATCAATGTTTAAATCTTAATAACACTAATTTTACTTGCTGCAGAGTATGGATCTTGTCCAGCAGAAGGACAACCATCTGAATATGATTGCTGTTCTTGGACAAGGAGACATTGGGATACCCTTGCAAATGGATACACCGCCTCGTCGTCGGGAAAGGCATCCAAATTACGCGGCATCGAGATGAGCTTGTTTTACCTTTAATAATTGGAGTTGAAAGGAAATCATTGTGAGACTGTCATACTTGAAGATCGGAGATGGCCACTTCCACGACGACGCTGTGGAGGAACGAAGACAGAGGGGAGTTGGCCATGACTGAATGCCCTGTGATAACGAAGTATTGCCGGCGGAATTAACATACGGAATGTACCCGCATCGCCCTACGATCTTTCTCCACAGTTCTCTCGTTTCTCTAACCGCCGGACAAGTTAGAGAAACGAGAGAACTGTGGAGAGAGATCGTAGGGCGGTGAGCGTACATTCCGTATGGATAATTCTGCCGACAATAGCTCCAACTACAATTGATCAGGGTAAGGAAGAGTGAGATCTGGCGAATGTGACGCACTCCCATTGCTACATAAGAGTGCAAGGTGCAAACTTGACCCTTGCTCTAATGGAATCAATGCAAGATAAGGCGCGATAACAGCCCTGAGAACCTTCCTTAGCAGTGCTTGTCGGAAATTATTTATCGAGGTCAATGTGCGAACATCGCACGAAGATGTGAAGGAGATATTTTTTCATGGCAAATCTACACATAATAAAATGGAGAACAGAAAAGTAGCCGCAACAAACAACATGTGAACATTGAAATGAAATTTGAAAGTGGAGAAATTTTCGGTCATTTTCATGAAAAGGGAAGTAACGGTATTAACAAAAGGTGAACATCGAAATGATAATTCGTCCCATCGGCCTCTACTGATCCATTCACTCGTCATTTTCTTTCTCTTCGGAGTCCTCTCCACCCGTCTTTTCTTCCGTTGCCACGATCATACTGCCCCCACAGTTCGGTCCCTTCTGAAAGGCTTCCTCGTCACAGAAGAATAGGCCTTCCCTACCATGAAGTGGCTGTTGATTCCCTTGTGACCTCGACCGTTGACATCGAGACAAGCCGTGCAACCCAAGACGATCGTTTTGCCAGCGCAACGGTGACGACTGACATAACAAAATATCAAGAGAAGGGATAGAGGGGAAACCTGAAGTGAATGGTTAGCGCGTTGGCACTCTTCCCTCCGTAGTCCGCAGAGCACTCGGGGCACTTCGTTCCGAGAGGCAGTCTGGGGACGTCCAATGGAAGACCACTGTCCTTTGGAGATGCACTTTTCCTGTCAGCTGAAGGAGAATTGAAGAAAAGTTGACTGGAGACTCATGAAATACCTCCCATCACGGCCATAGTGAGTCTTCTCTTGCGCGCGGCTGAAGCCGACGGGTTATTCGGAGAAGTGAAGTCGGGGTCGTGGGAAATGACGATGTGGCCGTCGCACGCAACACGCTAAATCACTCAGATAAATATCTTGTCTTATCTATTTCTGATTATATATTGAACATCTGATACTGGATAATTCAAATGCTTGCGTAATTTCTGGGGTGGGAATTAGCCGCGTTTTTGAGCTCGGTGATACCTCCAGATGCGCTGCTGTTGTGGTGTGAGTGCGGCCTTTGGCCTCCGGACAGATGGAGCAAGTGAAGAGACTTCCCTCCATTCCGTGGTCTTTCCGTGCGTGGTCGTAGAAGGATCTGGCGCTTCCTCCGCTGAAGTCGACACCGCACGACGGACACAACGAGCCCGCGGGGAGAATGAAGCGTCCCTTGTCGACGGGACCGGTACTGTGGGAGCGAGGTGCAATGCCCTCGTCAGATGCCTCATCATCCTCGAGTTCATCTGAACGAACTCTCATTTTTGCGGACAACAGAAGATTGCGAACTTTTGACAATATCCGCAAAATGCTCAGTATAACATACGAGTTCTCTGTCGTTTGGCGGATGGCGCAGTGCGGCCTTGCGGTCTCGATTCGCTCTTCCTCGCGTTCTTCTCCACTCTCGTGAAGGGAGCCGAATCGTAGTCGAACACAACGTGTCCTCCGCAATCATGCTTCTGTAATTTGATCTTTTCATCTCCCGTCACTAAGTCACGATTCGGTCAGATTAAATCTTACCGAGAAACCAAAGCACTATTCTTTTCTCGATATTTATAATCGCAAATTATAATTTGCGGAAAGGGAATTAAAAATTTGTAGAAATATCCAAAATTTACCCGAACGTGAGCATCGACTTTATCTGCTTGTCGCCGGCGACTCAGTTCTGCAGGACAGATCGAATAGCGGAAAAAAGTTCCTGGATATATAATTTTGATTGGTTTATAGTTCCCCATTTCAGCAGACCTCCGATATCCTTGTGATGGGCAGTTATGTGCCTGCTCAGCGTGTAAAGGGAAGCTCCGCTAGGCCACTTCTTGTCACAGAAGACGCAATCCGTTCCCCTACATTGACATGATGTTTTGCCATAGAGGATACTTACCCCTTCTTTCGAAGCTCTGGTTTCGACTTGGCAGTCGTAACTTGCGATAGACCATGGGACTCCTCCTCTTTTTCGTCTTCCTCATCCGAACTGACGAAAATACAGTCCAGTTCCTCCTTGACGACATGAAGTTCGGGAGCTTCAGTGACTTGAATCTCGTCTGCCTAAAAATTTAATCCCCTCGAATAATCTCGCTCCCTGACCATGGAGAATCGGTGGAGATTCGAAGTTGTCGGGATTGACTGATGGGAGACCGCGACTGGGCTGACTTCTCGAACGGCTTCTCGGGTGCTGCTCGCAGGAGTGTAGGGGTAGTTCTGAAGAGAAGACAGTTGATCCTAGTCCCGAGAACATTCTCACTGTCAGCGCGAGCGGAGGAGTGACGGGAGTCGAGTTTGCATGTGGAGGGAGGCCCGTCGCTCCCTTCCTCATCACTCCTCCCAAGTTGGCAAGGGTAGTCGCCATTTCGGCTGTGATTATTTGACCGTTCTGCAAGACTCCGGCATGTTCGAGTAATACTTGGAAACGCCTCACCTCGTGAAGCTTCTGGATCTTATCGAGTAGCAGATAAAGCATCTGGAATACTTGAATCTTTTGAAGGGGAAGGGAGTGGAAACCTTGGCGATGGGATGGAATTGCTCGTCGTTGGGAAATGCACGTAGATTGAGGAGCGGTTCGAGCTGGCCCTTCTTAACCTCCAGATTGGAGATGATGACGTCGACGATGACATTCTGCATATATGAATGGAGTTCGGAGAGGACCATGGCTGGGTGCTCTGAAAGGGAAGATCTCAAAGCGAAGAGACAGACAAGTGGGTACTGTGAGTAAGAAAGAAGAGTGCAAGCACGAAAGTACACGAGGGTCTCTGCGCGATCTGATCTTGCCACCGAGCCGCGAAAATGTGTGTGGCAGGTGTGAAGTTTCGAACATTTTTATTCGCTAGAGAGATCGCGATGTAAAAGGGAAAGATAAGTATCGTTTATTTGTACAAGAAAACGGAAATATTAACAAACAAAAGCAAACGATAAATAACATATCGATATTCCTGCGATAGATGAGCCTTTCCCCCCCTCTACAGCTCCATCTCATCCGCACTTTCTTCCATGGTCCCCTCGCTCTGTTCGAAGTCCTCCGGATTCTTCTCCATTCCAGACGATGACTCCAATCCCACAGTCATCACTCCGCCACACTTGAATCCATTCTGAAACGCACTAAACTTTCACCTGCCGAGATCGCATTGCTCACCTTGAAGTGCTTGTCTATAGTACGGTATTTACGACTCTTGAAAAAAGAACAGACCGAGCACCCCATTAACGTCTTAAGGCCTGCGTGGTGTTTCCTGCAAAGATTAAGCCCATTCGAACTGGGCATGAGCGTAGGTCAACGGCAGAATACAAAACAACTATACTAAGCCCCGTATGCCCGATTTACCGGTAGTGTGTGATAATCGAACTGGAAGCTTTTCCTCCGTAGTCGGCTGAGCACGCGGGACACGACGTTCCGATTGGAAATCTGATGTGTTTAAGTTTAAGCGAACTCCATGGGATGGAATTACCTGGGAAGGTCAGTCCTAACTCTGCGGCGACGATCAAAGTCAACGACTACACGACGGGCTTTGACGCGGAATCGCTGTGGACGAAGAAACTGGGTACCAAAGTCACTCTTGACCTATTTTTTCTTTCAGACTTCCTTGGTGATGATTGCAAAGGTGAAATACAGTTGGTCTGTAACAGCAGTGAAGCCCAATCTCGATAAACGAATCAGCACAGTTTTGGCAAAAACGCGATTTTGCCAAGATTTTGTCGATTCGCTGATATCAACATGGATGTGGCGAAATTTTAGTTTGAAGCGTCTTATATCAACTAAAATACCGGTTGAAATCAACTTGAAATATCGAGTTGAAATCAAGTTGACATTTTGCTTGAAATCAAGTTGAAATGCTGAAAAAACTTAATCAAGTCTTTTTCAATTTGATTTCAACTTGAAATCTCGTTATCGGCTTGAAATCAACTTGTGTGCCCACACTGGAGTACCTTCGAGTTGAGATCGTGAATCGCGCGAGAAATCTTGGACATCTTCGTTGTCACGATTGTACCTGCAGATTGCGTTTTACTCAATTGTGTCGTTTCCTTTTCGAGTTCGGTCTGCGAGAAACTCAAGAATTCTTGGTTTTCAAATCACCTTTCGCACTGAGTTTCTTGTTCTTCTTGGAACTCTTCAGCCTTCGAGAAAGAGGCTCCGGATGATGTTCATACAGAACGCGGCCTCCACACTTCTTCTCCTGAAGAATGTAAGGGACGAGGTTTAAGAATTGTTTGAGTACCTGGAAATGACTGTTGATGTTGACGGTATGTCGTTGTCGATATTCCTCTATCGGACACTCCGAACAACGAAAGAAGGACCCTGACAATGAGTCGAGAGATGGAAGATGTTCCTGGCTCTACTCACCTGGGAGGTCGTGCTTCAGGAGGTGGAGGTAAAGCGACCTCAGCATAATACCCCCCTTCCACTTCTTGTCGCAGAAAGGACATGACTTCAAGTCGAGCCTGAAAAGAGGATTCTTTCTCATTCAAAGGAAAATCTAGCCTCTTTCCTTCTCGCGTGGCCTTCTTAAGTTGTATTACTGGAGATGCAATGGGAGCGGAGACCGTCTGGTCTTCGACTTGTTCATCGTTCTCTTCCCTTTCTCTTTCTTCTTCATATTCTTCTCCTTCTTCATATACTTCTTTCACTTCTCCTTCGTCCTCTTCATCGGAACTGGCGTTGATACAGTCGTGGTTCTCGTGATTGTGATAGTTGGGGTCATCGGGGATTTCGGCCGGAATATTTGCAGTAGTAGGGAGGAGGGGAGGAGGTGGTGGATGCAGTTGAGGAACATCGTACACTAGAAGGGGCATGTGAACTGTTGGACGAGGATTCTGATTATAATATACTGGTGCAACGCTCGACGATGAATAGTAGCTCTGAACAAAAAATATTTCTAGAGTATTATAAAATGGTCCTACGACTCGTTGTAGAGTGTACTGAAGCGATGAGGCTGAGGGAGGATGGCCATTCCCAGTGCTCATGGACTCGGTCATATTCACTCCCAATTGAGCGAGAGAACTCGCTATTTTAGAAGATATTATTCGTCCATTCTGAAAGAATCAATGTTTAAATCTTACAAGTGGTGACCCTTGACAGGGCCCAGCGGATCCGAACCGGAGATGGGGCGCTGGATTAGTCTAATCATGAAACTAAAAAATAAACAAAATCTAGCTGCTATGCACCAATACGAAATTTTCGGATCCATGAGGAAAATTAAGTTCTCTGGAATCAACTGAAAAGTGGCCCAATGTGCTCAAAAAGTTGTTTACATATCTTTTTGTGCAATTATAATCACTCCATAGAACTTCATTTTTGGCGATTTTAGACCATGATACCCACCTCATGGAACCGAAAATTCTATGATACCCCCCTCATGGGTCCTAAAATTTCGTATTGGTGCATAGCAGCTTGATTTTGTTTATTTTTTAGTTTCATGATTAGACTAATCCAGCGCCCCATATCCGGTTCGAATCCGCCGTGCCCGGTCAACGGTCACCCCTTGTTAGTAACACTATTTTTACTTGCTGCAGAGTCTGGATCTTGTCCAGCAGAAGGACCACCATCTGAAAATGATTGCTGTTCTTGGACAAGGAGGCATTGGGATACCCTCGCATAGGGATACACGGCCTCGTCGTCGGGAAAGGAATCCAGGTTGCGTAGGGCATCGAGATGAGATTGTTTCACCTACAATTACATATTTAAAGAAGGCGTATTAGGACAATTTTGGTCAATTCTATATCTTAGAAATTCCCGGCTGCGAGGATACCGGGCCATTCACCACGTCCGAACGTGTGGGAAAAAAATTTCCAAAATTTTTTTCACCCCTTTCTCGGTCACAAAAATGCACACAAAATTAGTATCGATTTTAGCTTAAAAAGAGGGAAAATGGAAGTTTTTACCTAAATTCTAATAAAAATATATGCTAATGAGTGTTGATATCGATGTGGCATCGATGTTTTGACCTTTATTACACCGCTTGACCACACTATATTTAGTAGACCAGCTGATATTCACTGCAGCCATGAAAAATCAATACCGCTTTTTGAGTGCATTTTTTCGGCCGAGGATCGATTTGCAGAATTTTTGAAAATTGTTTTGTTTCATACTCGAACATGGAGAAAAAGATGTACTAGGTCACTTATATGACCCAGAAAGTCCTCGGAGCCCTTCTTTAATTTAAAAAAGCATTGATTGAATCATACTTGAAGATCCGAGACGGTGACTTCCACTACAACGCTGTGTAGCAAAGAAGTCAGAGGACTGTGAGCCATGGTTGAAATCCCTGTGAAGGAAGAATTTTCTTCGAGTACGACAAGAAACTGTAAAATGTGGCGAATATATCACACTCTCATTGCCTGAGAAGTGATCGAAAAGAGTGCGGTGCTAATTTGACCCTGTTCACCACGGATGCAAGATAAGGTGCAATAACTGTCCTGTAGTGTTGGCAAGTGGAACACGAAGATTTGAGACGACAGAACGTTTGATAGCCTGTCTCGGTGTTCACGAATCGCGAAAGAGAGATTAATGAAATGTCTCCCGTTTCATGGAACGCGTGGCAGTTTTCCTTCCAAAGTGACGAGAAATTTCAGGCGGACCGGATACAAAAATGGATGTAAATGGCATTCCAGTCTCATAGCGTAATCTCTAAATGGAGCGCGAAAGATGTAAGCGCGAGTCAGTTGACGTTCAACGTCCGTTCCTTCGCCCTTCTCGTTCCATTTTCCAACCCTATCGTCTTGAGAACCCCATTTAGCCGACCTCGCAAGAATGTATTTATCGAAGTCAAAATGCTAACATCGAGTGAAGATTAAAAGGAGAATTTTTATAGTAATGGAAAAAGTACGTATAATAAAATGCAGAACAGAAAGTGAATTTTGACAAGCAAACAGTGAATATTGTAAAAAAATGTGAAAATGAAATCAGTTTCATGGTAATTTTCACGACAACTTCACAATAAGATATTTGCACAGAAGAAAAGACGGTAATAATAGGACTCAATCGTCGTTTTCCTTCTCTTCGAAGTCCTCCGCACTCGTTTTCCATTCTGTGGCCATGATCATACTGCCACCACAGTTCGGGCCATTCTGGAATGATCGGCTCTCCGCTGAAGGCAGCGACTTCCTTACCATGAAGTGGTTGTTGATGGACTTGTAGTTGCGTGCACTGACTTCGCGGCAGGCAGTGCAACCAAAGACGAGCATTGTACCGGCACCACGATGACGACTACAATAAGGAGATGTCCAGAGGGGGGAGGGTCGGGAAAAACCTGAAGTGAATTAGAATGGCATTGGCAGTCTTTTCTCCGTAGTCTGTAGCGCACTCGGGACACGTCGTTCCGGCCGGCAGTCTGATGGAAAGTTGAAAGGGGAGTCAGTTATGGGTTGTACCTGGGGACGTCCGAGAGTGGGCCACTGGCCTTTAGAGGGACACTTTTCCTGTTCGCTAAAGGAAACGATTGGAGTAGGGTCGACGTCATCAGATCAGTACCTGCCACACTGAGTTTCCTCTTGAGCACAGCGGCAGGCGTAGAGTCACTGATAGAAATGAAGTCGGGGTCGTGGGTGATGACGACTTGGCCATCGCACTCGCCACGCTGGAACGCTCATATATACCAAAACGCGGAGAACAGAACCATGACAGAGAAGCTCTTGAGTGGCCGTGTTTTGGTTCCCAAAAATAAGTACCTCCAAGTGCTTGGATACAGTGGCGTACGTGCGGCCTTTGGCCTCCGGGCAGGTGGAGCAGGCGAAGAGACTTCCCTCCATTCCGTGGTCTTTCCGTGCGTGGTTGTAAAAGATTCTGGCGGCCGATCCGCTGAAGTCGACACCGCACGAAGGGCACAATGAGTCCATGGGGAGACTGCAATGTTTCATTATAGTTCTAATGGGCTCAGACGAGACTCCTGACAATGAGGGTGGAGCCCGACCACGTTTTTTTAAACCGAAAATGGATGATCTTACATGATGCTTCCCATATCGGCGGGAGCGGCGCTGTGGGAGCGAGTGCCCTCTTCATGTACTTCTCCTTCCTCTACCTCTCGGTCATCTGAACGGAACAATCATTTTTAACGGATATCCGCGGTATGATTATTGGATATCGACAATATCCGTAAAAAAATCTATCTACTACTACATAAAAGGCGTGTATGTCTGTGCGTGCGTGCGTCCGTCACGACATGTGCATAGAAGGGTCCTCAAGACCTGGGACCTTGACCAAACGACATCGGGTGCCGAGAAAACTTCTACCGTAACCGCGACCGTAAAATATCCCGTGACCGTTAAATAGAATCCTTATTTACGGCTGTAGATAAAATGTATCTACAGCAATTTACGGAATCGGTCCAAATTGGCTAAAAAAATCAACATGGGATGAAAAAATATTTTTACCGAAAAATCACCCACCAGGCGGCCCCCACCGCCGAAGGCAGCGGGGTCCGCCTGGTGCTCAATATAACATACGAGTTCTCTGTCGTTTGGCGGATGGCGCAGTGCGGCCTTGCGTTCTCGATTCGTTCTTCCTCACGCTCCTCTCAACTCGAGTCGAGGGAGACGAATCGTAGTGGAAGACAACGTGTCCTCCGCACTTATGCATCTGCAACCCCTGTATTTCAACGGCTCATCCCACATTCATGATTTCAATAGTTTAGACATGATCTGGAACCCCGAGCACGTCTTAATGCCCTGAAATGTGGCGAATTACGATCGCTTAGCATATATTAGGTAATGGCGGCTGCATGAAAACTGGGTCAGAAAAAATACCCGGAAATGAGCAGCACAGTTCTTGGCGTTTCGCCGGCGAAAGACTTCTGCTGGGCACACCGAACAGCGGAAGAATGTACCTGAATTTATAAGTGTACATAATTGTTGTTCCATGATATAGCAGACCTCCGATATTCTTGTGATGGGCAATGATATGTTTGTCCAGTGTGAAAGGAGATGCTCCACTCGGCCACTTCTTGTCACAAAAGACACATTCAGTGAATCTTCAATGGCATGATTTTTTTGATTGAAGGGATTCTTACCCCTTCTTTTGAAGCTTTGGCATTGGCTTATGAGTCGTTACTTGCAGTAGATCATGGGACTCCTCCTCTTCTTCGTCTTCCTCATCCGAACTGACGAAAATACAGTCGAGTTCCTCCTTGACTTCAGCCGCTTCAGTGATGTGAACCTCGTCGGGCTAAGAATTTCATCATTGTCATGGGATATTCCCGGCACCGAACCATTCGGGTGTGTCGGTGAAGTTGCGAGGTTGGCTGAAGGGAGACCGCGGCTGGGCTGACTTCTCGAACGGCGTCTCGGGTGCTGCTCGCAGGGGTGTGAGGGTAGTTCTGAGGAAAGGGAATTCATCCGAGTCTCTAGAACATTCCCACTGTCAGCGCAAGCGGAGGAGTGAAGGGAGTCGAGTTGGCAGGTGGATGGAGGCCCGTCGTTCCCTTCCTCATCACTCCTCCCAAGTTGGCAAGGGTAGTCGCCATTTCGGCTGTGATTATTTGGCCGTTCTGTAAGACTCTGGCATGTTCGAGTAATACTTGGAGATGTCTCACCTCGTGAAGCTTCTGGATCTTATCGAGTAGGAGATATAGCATCTGTAACTGTGAATTAATTTGTTGTTACGGAATGAGTTGAAACCTTGGCGATCGGATGGAATTGCTCATCGTTGGGAAATGAGCATAGATTGAGGAGCGGTTCGAGCTGGGACTTCTTCACCTGAAGGGAAATTAATGAGGGAGGAGGGAGGGGAACTTCATCCGAACCTCCAGATTGGAGATGATGACGTCGACGATGACATTCTGCATGTACGAATGCAGCTCGGAGATGAGCATGGCTGGATGCTTGGAAAGGCGAGAAGGGAAAGAGGAGGGCGATCACCGTGGAGAGTGGCGAACTGTGAGCGTGAAAGGCCCTTGAGGCTCACTGTTCGAAATCTCTCTCTCTCTCTCTGTCACCGAACTGCGAAAATGAGCTAAGACCGAGGTGTGAAGTATCGAACAAAATTATTCACCAGAGACAAGATCGAGGTGTGGAGGGACAGATAAGATCATTTTAATTGCACGAAAAAAAGGAATTTATAACGATATAACAAGCTAACAGGTAGATAACTGATTAACCGCCCTCCTCAACAGAACCGTCTCGTATCCCACAAAGCTTAGGTCGTTTTATGGCCCATAGAATATGGTGGCCAAATGCTACGAAAATAGCAGATAAAAACTACGACAGCAAATCCAGAATACTGGAACTGGAATCCACTAGTCCGATCTGAAGTTCCATCTCATCATCATTTTCTTCATGGGCACTCGGTTCGAAGTGCTCCACGTCCGTCCTCGCGTCCTCATCCCATCCAGCAGTCATCACTCCACCACAGCTGAATTCCTGCTGAAGAGTCATAATATTGTTCGTTGAGTTTGCAGTGCTCGCCTTGAAGTGTCTCTCAATAGCGCGAACACTATTAGTCTTGAAGAAGGTGCAGATTGAGCAGCTCAAGTACGTCTTCAATCCTGCATGGTGTTTTCTGCAATCATTCAAACTGAACTAACGTGATATGTGACAAGGGTTGTCACGAACGCTAAGCGGTTTGCTTTTGCGTAAGGAGGAGAGAGAATGTAAGAGAATTATAAAACTAGAGAATAATAGACTTGAAATGCGTGGTGATAGCAGCGGAAGTCAGTCTCCCGTAGTTGGCGGTCACACGGGACAAACTGTTCCCATCGGAAATCTGAAGTGCTCTCAAAGATTGACACTTGGGAGAACTCCATGGGATGGTAATACCTGAGAAGCTGACTCGTTTCTCTGGGAGATCGCTCGAAGTCAACGACTTCTCGAGAGGCTGAGATGGCACGGAATCTCGAGCGTTGAGGACGATTCTAAGCGGTTTGAGACAATCATCGAAATTAGAATGGAGATTTATTTATAGTCGCTGGAACTCATGCGACGAACTTATTTTCTACAATCTCAGTTGTTTGAGCGAAACTCGTCTCGTGGTCTTTCACTCCATAAGCTATTCTGAACGATAGAACTCGCCGCATACGCGCAGCAGTCCTATCTGCGCTCTAATCAAGTTTGCACTTCTATGGATCGCAACAATGCTTTCGTTGTGAGTTCGTGTGTCGCACGAAAAGACTTACATTTGAGTTCTTCGTGGTCTTGATTGTATCTGCAGACAGAGCGTTGGTGTAATCGTTGGTGGCGTAGTCATGGAGATGAGATTGAGGAAGATAATCAGAGACAGATGATTCCATACCGGTCAGTTGACCGTTGTTCACTGGTGGATTGTGCATCTATAAATGTGTATCTATGAACGTGAAAACAAAATAGTATTATACTTTACCAAGACCGGAGACGGAGTCTACAAGGCCGAAAGACAACTCATCACCTCAAGTCCACACACCTTGCTGACTCCCAACTGCGAGAGCGAACTTGCCACTTCGGCAGATACTATTCGACCATTCTGAAATGCACATGCCACGGGCTTCATTTAGCGACGCATTTTCACCTCACGCATTGTCTGGATCTTTTCCAGAAGAATGAATAACATCTGAAACGCGCGATTAATTATAATTCTTTGGTTGGATCAAAACTGACCCTGGCAAAGGGATAGAAGACTGTATCGGTGGGGAAATTGTGAAGTTTGCGGAGCTGTTCGAGATGGGACTCGTTCACCTGATGATTGGGAGGTACGTTATGAATTGTTCCTGTGTCATGCCTTAAGATCCGACACGGTCACTTCCACTGCCACACTTTGTAGGAACGACGTTAATGGGGAGAGTGCCATGGCACTCTAGAAAGTGTTATAGTATCTTTGGTTATGCAAGAAAGACCGCGGACTAAATACCAGAGAAAATCATATTTACGATAAACCAGGATAGCAAAGACCGTTTGACAACAAATAAAGTTGAATCCATTGAGCTGGCGGGAAAAGGAGACGCAGAAGCGAGGAGAAGCAAAGGGGGGAGTGAGGTGGAGGGAAAAGGCGCGGAAACAAGTGGTCACCTGTCAGAATGGCAGGAGCGCTCATTCGAACAACCCAAGCAACGGAAAGTGGAGTTGGCCAAGAAAGCGCGTGTCCACATCTGGGAATAATCTCATCAAAGGGATGTCGTCACTTCATTGATAAAGTAAACCACTGCCCACGTGCCAAAAGACTGTGGATAGCACACTGTTCTTACGTGAATATTTAACATAAAATAGATTATAACAATTCGTGAACATTGGAACTGAAATCCATTAGTCCTTGGTGCCTCTAAAGCTCCATTTCATCGGCACTTTCTTCTTGATCCCTGTCGGACAGTTCGGAGTCGTCCTCGTCCTTCCTGACATCAGACAATGAGTCCAATCCTACGGTCATCTCTCCGCCGCAGTTCAATCCCGTCTGAAATGGTGTGTGATCGGTGGCAGAGGCTGCAAAATTAAAAAAAAAAACTCATGAAGTGCAAATTCCACTATTATTATCTCCCCGGATACAAGGATTCGTATGTTGCGGCTTTCAGGAGTATGCCTAGTGATAGTATAAGTGCTTTGTCACAACGTGATTTTGCGGCAGAAACTCACCATGAAGTGCGTATTTATAGTGGTGTATGAATGGGTCCTGACGGAGAGGCAGACAGAGCACCCGAAGTTCTTCTTCTTACTTGCATGGCGCTTTCTGTAAGGATATGTTCGGGCATGGGTAGCTTTGAAAAATAAATTAGAAACTGTCTGAAATAGATAAGAATTAAAATGCTGGGAAGTTCCCATGTATTCTACTACTAAACTGTGATAGGGATCAGACCTGAAGTGATTAGTGATTGCTTCGGAAGTCTTTCCACTATAGTTGGCAGAGCATACGGGACACACAGTTCCTGTCGGAAATCTGATGGTTTTTATTCCATTATCGCTGTTTACGGAATACCTTGGGTTTCGAGTTCTTTCTCCTCTGCTAAACTGCTCACATGCGTTGGTCGACTGGGAATCATTGGGTGAACAGAAGGCGGGATCATGTGCAACAGTCGCGCTTCCATAACAATTCCCTTGCTTCAAACCAATTACTCGCCCTTCAGAAGCACGCGAAAATACCTCCAAGTGCCTCCTCATTGCATTTGCCGTGCGGCTTTTGACACTGGGACAGGCAGAACAAGCGAAGATGCTCCCTTCCATTGAAATGTGATGGAACCTGACATGCCTATAAAGAGTATCGGCGCTCTTTGCACTGAAGTCGAGACTGCAGGAGGGACACTTCGAACCACCAGGCAGACTGCAATATTGTCCGTATTGAATGTTGTCGTGAATGATCTGACATCATGTACTCCTTGTTGCGTGGCGGAGCGTCGACTCCAGACTCGAGGGGATCATTTTTCGATTGATCATCGGTTGTCGTTCCGCCGTTCGCATCAGAAGTGAAGGAGTCGTTCGAGGGACGAGAATTGTTTGCGTCGTTAATGAACACTGCTCGACCGCCATACTTCGGAGACTGAACAAATAGAGTATTATCGCAGTTCCACGGAAGCCAAATTTCTCTTTCGGTTTTGCGTCATACCCTCGTCCAAAATGGGGGTCTGACGATTCTGACGCAAAATGGGGTCCTGTGCTCGGTTGCTTTGTGAAGACCCCCTCCCTACCCTCAACACTAAATTTCATGGTGAGAAACACCCTGATATATTGGTTCGATACCTCCGATTTGACTGGTTGCGTTTGCCGCGAAACCTTGGACTTCATCGTGGGCTGGCGTGCACCTGCGGATAAAGCAGGATAAATTGTATGCATATTACCTCGCTGTCAAGCTTGACAATTTTTTTAAAGTCAGAAGGTTTTAGATCCAAACCTGATCTCTTCCTGGAGGCTTTCTCGACTCTTGTTGTCGATTTTCGGGAATTAAACGGGACATTAAACGATTTTCGCGAATGAGAAGGCTCCTCGGCAGCATCCTGGTTCTGCACTACACCGGACTCGTTCTGTTCCTCCTCGTCAGAACTGATGGAGATGTAGTCGACTGGCTCTTCCTTCATTGTCAGGGAACACTTGAAAGCTTTGACGTTTTCGTTCTCCTATAAGAGTACATTAGGCAGTCTCAAGACTTTATGACTTGGTACCTTATTATTCGCCGTATGTTCATGAGGCTGAGGAGGTGGAGGTGGAGACACCGTTGGTTCTCGGCCCAACTGTTCAACACTGTTTAAGGATGAATAGTGCATCTAAAATTGGTATCTTCGCTAATAATAATCTATCATTCGATTCAACCGGTGCTGGAGACGGAGTAACCGATAGAGACGAGGATGGGGTACTCGGCACAGCGAATCCCATGTCCTTGCACAGAACACCCATGTGAGAGAGGGAGGCCACTTCGGCTGAGACTATTCGACCCTTCTGAAATGTAAATACTGTATTATTGCACTAAGTGGGGAATTATCACCTCTTGCATTGTCTGAATCTTCTCCAATATAATCTGAAACGCTCAAAAAATTACATTTTATTGGTAAAACTAACCCTTGCAAAGGGGTAGAAAACCTCATCGTCAGGGAAGTTGTGAAGGTTTCGCAGCTGATCGAGATGGGTCGTTTTCACCTGTTGGGCGAGAAACCATAAATGAATTGATCCCGATTCATACCTTGAGATCCGAGACAACCACTTCCATAGTGACACTTTGCAGGAACAAAGTCAACGAGGAAAAGGCCATGGTCAATCGCCCTGAATTGAGCACAAAATCTTCGGTGTCGAATAGTGAGAAGCACAAAATTCGCAAGGTCATCTCGCAGTGAGTGTTGCGGAAATGTGCGAAGACGATTAATGATTCTGAGATGGGCTGTTCCGCGGCTATTCGAACGCTAGCCGATTCGTGTCATAAAAGTTGTATGGGAGGAAAAAGAGTATGGTGCGTGATATATGTAGTTGATGCGTGGACTTGGAGGAGGCGTCGATGGTGCGTCCTTGACGTCGATGATGTCGGAGGCCTCGCAGTTGTCCGTGTCGTCCTTCACGTCGTCCTCGGCCTCGATGTTGGTGTTGATGGCAACGAGGCCGATGTCGTTCTTGGCCTCGTTGACGTTGTTTTGGGCGGCGGCCTCCTGTCGCTTGACAATGTCGATGGCGGTGACCTCGTTGGTGTCGATGTCGAAGTGTGGACGGTCCCGACCTCGGTGGAGTCCATAACACACTCAGTCATACTGGCTTAATCCAACACGAATCATCACTACATAAATCTCCCGTAATCTTTAGTTCATTTCTGTATTTCCTTGTACCACATAACACAAGCACACTGAATTGGAAATAATTCCACGGGGCGATGGGCACTGGAATCTTATCAATCTCTGGTAGTTCTTTCCGTTATATCTAGTACGTGTTCCACGGACTATCCCCACCAGTATCGAGTTGAAAACAAGCCGGGCAGCGTGGACATGTAATGTGGGATGCATTGCCAGCCTAGCGATAGAGAAAGCAATCCAATCAGGACTCGTCAGATAGAAGAAAACCATTCTGGGGTCTCCTCAACGACTTTGGCGTTATGCCATGCAAGATGGAAGCAGGAAACAATATTAATAACGACAACAAAACATCCACTACGGTGAACTCAATAAATCAAAAAAGAACAAACACAATAACGATGATTTCTGTTTGCACTACAGTTTTAACTCTTGAATGGCGTCCTCAGCAGGGAGTGAAGGGAGTCATCAGCTACGACCTGCATGGACTGGTGAAGGGGTTTATCGATGGAGGAACTCCAACCTCGTTTCACAGCGTCCCAGCCTCTGCCTCAATGACGACATCGCTTCCGTTGCCATGTAAAGAATTAACCCCTCACAGAAAATGAGGGAGCAGTGTTGGAATACTTTTGAGACTCCCAACGACGTCAACACTCACGCATAGTAAGCATGCATCGGCCGTGGGGAGTGTGGGGTCCAAAAGTAAATCAACCTCATGAAAAATTCCCTGCGTCGTTTATGTAGACGTAGAAAGAGTCGTTGGCGTAGACGTAGAAGGAGTCGTTGGCGTAGACGTAGAAAGGGTTGGGCGGAGGTTGAGGGAGAGAGGAGGAAAAGCGACGAGACTCGGGGAAGGAAATGGGAGGGAATGACCAATTTCTTCGAATCCCTCTGACTTTATTTTCTGTCCAAATTATCGATGTCTAGACACTGACATAAAACGCATCTTCTGAGAGAGTGGGGCAGCCTGGCCAGGATCCGTTCGACAACTTGAAAACTTTTGTCTCCGATTTCGCTCAAAATTTGACCATCGACTATGGATGCCTTGAGAAGCATGACGCAGGTTTTTTGGAACCGGTTGGTGTACTTGTCGACGATCTGCGCCGTAAACTTTGACCAATCATAACTTGCGATAGAATCGTCGAAACGAGCTGAACAAAAGCTCAAAAATTAGAGCTCGTCGAGCTCTATCAGCTACCTTCAGAACATTTTTTTCGGGAAGCAGTATTTTTA
>JACMIG010001442.1:0-20391 GCA_014805385.1 Levipalatum texanum
CCCCCCCCCCCCCCCCCCCCCCCCCCCCCCTCCCCCCCCCCCCCCCCCCCCCCCCCCCCCCATTCCTGGGAATTACCACCCAATTGTATGGGGCCGCCTAGTGGGTGATTTTTTTGGTAAAAATATTTTTTTCATCCCAAGTTGATTGGTAGTCATTTTTAGCCAATTTGGAACGATTCCGTAAAATCCGGATCCGGAAAATAGTATTTTCCGGAATTTACGGACTTTGGGAATATGCGGAATCGTCTTCCCATGGTCGACTTAGAGGGGGTAGGTCAAGGTGCCGAGGCTCTAGGACCACTTTTGTAACAGACACACAGACACACTAGCCTTTTATATAGTAGTAGATTGATTGAAGTTAGGCAAATCTGAAAGGCCTGTTTTCACACTATAGCGACATGAAAACAACGAGAAGAGAGGTATCCGCAGAAGATTTGGCGGAACGGTTTTGGAAATATATCCTGATAGTAGTCCTCATTCACATTATTTCTTTTAAGAGGGGCGCAATAAGGCTACTAACCAGAATTGCGCCCGTTCCGTCGAACCATAACCAATTCGTGCAGTGACCGACGTCCGGTTGAGTCTTGTTGCAGGAACCGCTCATGTGAGGGAACTGTAGAACCTCCGGTCAGGTAGCTTCCACCTTTCTGGTAAAATGACGTTGGAAACGGAATTTTTGTGAGTTTAGACTCCCGATAATATGGCGAAATCAGTTTGTTTATTCCGTTTTATGCTGATTTTTTCGCACCTCGAATACTCCGGCGGTGCGCAGTGAGGCAAGCATCGAAAGAGATTCAATTTGCGCTAAATGAGCTGTTCGCCTTCCGGACATGCACGCACATCGATTGTGCAGCGTCTGAAACGGGAGTAGTTGCATTTCTTGAACGATGCGCTATTCTATTCGGTGATATTTAGTGTCAAAGTTGTCACCAGCTTGGTTTGACACATGGTATATCATACATCTCGCAATCGATTATCATACCTTAATGGAATTCTGCAGTAACACTAATGTACTAAAAATTAACTATACATAAATTCTTGATAGGCCTCAGACCAGTCTACTTCACCACTCACCCCGATATTCTCATAGGTTGAGGCAAACGTTTCGCTGGTATCGAAGAAGCACGTCCCATCGATTTCCTGGGCGAAAATGAATTTATCGTTCGCGATCAAATCGGAGCATTTCGGAAGGGAATCTGAAACGTTGTTATGTTTTGTAGATTAAATCACTGTTTCATCAAACCATCAGTAAGCCGCTTCTGTATCGTAGCCATGCAACTGACGACATTTTCAGTTCCTTTCTTTGACTCTGCAAGAAGAGCGCACTTTGCGGAGTTGAAGAAGACTGCAGTGCAGGAGGTCTAAATATAAATTGTTTTGCTATTTCGCACCAAATCAAAATAGGTACTAAAATCTTACTATTCGGAAAAATAAAATTTAGATGCGACAATCTACTTTTGAAATCACTTTTTAACGCCAAAATGCTGTGTTATTTTTAAATTTCTCAGGAAAACCTTTATGTGGTCACACTGCTCCTCGCACTGCGCTTGATTGGCAGCGTCGATTGGGCCTCCTATACGGTCCCATTTCGTTGACGTCTCCGTCTCGCAGTATATTCCATGCTGGGCCGAAGACGACATGCGAAGAAGAAAGGATAAAATCGCGACTTGCGAGAATCCCGGCGGCATTTTCACACTGAAATGTTTTGGAGCTCTCAGTTCCCATTCGAAGTTCCATGGAAACGCATCAGCCCCGGTGATTTGCAGCGTTTTTCAAGGCGGAGTCTGGAGAAAGTGCGTTCAGGAGAACAAGCCCCTCTACTTCCTTGTTCACAAAATCATTCCCGATTGAGGTTTTACACGGAAACTGTTGTGTCGCCATTTCTCGATCTGAAATTTTAGATGCACTTCATATCGTTTCTTATTCGACAAAGAAGTATCGGAATTATTTGTAGTGCTGTACGTAAGGAATAGGTACTATGCGGCATTGACAACTAGCAATCCTCATTCAAACAAAATTAAAACGGAACAGATCTCGTAGTATCACAATGCTGATTTCATGAACAAATTAGCGATCGAAAGCATCGTCGGTCATCCCACCCAATACCAACCACGATTCTCTATACCGTTGCAAAATGGATTATGCCCGAACAGAACAACATTTATTGCGAGCAGCACGGATTACTGACAGCACGCGAATATTCACGAATCTTGCTTCTCCTCAAGTTGCCACAGGAGCTGCTTGAAGGCTTTCTCCGTCGACTTGGAGAACTCCTTCCACGCATGGTGGAAGTTGCGGGCAAAGTCCGTGAGGAATGAAGAGGAGTTGGAGTGGAAGGGCGATCCCGTTGCCGTCGGAGTCGTCGTCGTGGGTTCCTTCCAAGGCCTCCAATCGGGCCTCTCAGCAGAGGCCGAGGCGATGAGCAGGATCATCAGCAATGGGAGAGATACCATGGTTACTATGGTATCCTCTGCAGGGACGAGGCGGTTTTAAACCCCTGACTGTTCCGGCTTAACTTTCTGGTCTACAAATGCATTGGGTATCCGTCAATCCCGCGACCGTCGTTTGCAGTGAGGGGCACTCGGTATGCGTCACTAGGAACTGTTTCTATGGCTTACCGGGCGCAATGATAAAATAAACTTTCAAGTACCCTTAGGCCAAAGAATACCATACAAAGAAATCAAAAACATTGTCTCTGTGCTTCTAACCCCGAAATCATTTGTGCCGCCACTTTGGCACTACGCCATTCGGGCAAAGTGTGAGGCCACTCAGAAAAATCCCCTGCATGTTTCGCTCCGCCGTTGATCCATACCCGTGTCACGGTAAATGGCTTATTGTTAGCTTAACTTTTTCGTGACAGTCGTGTTTGTGCTAATGTGTGTCGATCTTGTTTTGTAGCAATCTGAGTCAATCCCATATTATGCACGCCTCTTTGTGTCGATTTTGTTTTACCGATAAACAGCATCTTTCGTTAGTCATGCATAACAAATTTTGAAAATGAGCATCGAACGGCGATCTGAAGAACCCGACTGATCGCCAGTGCCCATTCCGCACGTCGAGTGATCACACCGGTCGGTTCCAACTGAAACACATCTTTAGATAATCGACAATCGCTGCCCAAAAGTTCGTAGTCCGTCCAGTAAGTAGTCGATTTTGCTTCTGCGCCATGCGTTTTTCCTTTCTTTTTCCACTCGGTAGCAGTTTTTTGCATGCTGTTGATCGAAACCACTGCATCGAAATACTTTGAACTGTGTTCTCATTAAACGCATTTTTGATTGCTTTTCAAAGAATAATAATTATATAAACCCAAGGGGATAGAGGGGAATTGTCATCGCTAGACATGTTCCTCCTTTTTATTTACTCCACACGAGCCATTCTGCCATGGGCCTCGTCGAAATTTTTCTCACTCCACTACCAAAAGAAATCTCCTCAATCAATCCGAAAGCCGTACCACTAATAGCTGCTTCTTTTCACATCGGGGTTCCTTTTACTGCAACGTGTGTGCTGACTCTTTTTGCGTGTTTTCCCGTGACCTGGAAAACAAATTCACTTCATGTTAACCAAAAGTGAGGAAAACTTGTCAAATAACTGCTAGGAAACAGATTTCTCTTACTTCTTTTGCTGTCGACTCACATTGCGATGCTTTGCATGCAGTTGATCCTGTTTGCTGATGGAATCGCTTCTTTTCATTCCAGTGATTTCGGTAACTTGCATTTCATTTGGCTTTTTTCACCTGATAATATAGAGAATTACGTCGAACTGCGAACATCAATGCAGAATTCGAGTGATTTCGTGTGCAACGTTGCTATCGGAGCATCCGAAATAAGCTCGCTCTGGCTCATCCTCGAAAGATTCGTGGCCAGCAAAAGGAATGAATTGTATGAAAGAGCAACAAGACCATCGTTCTTCCCTCTGGTTGCTGTAACAATTGTCACTATTACTTATGGATATGGATTGGCACTATCCGTTCAAGGTACTGAACTGAAAGTCAGAATTTTCTAAACTATGGATATGCAGAGAGTCTGTTCAATTTGGGATGCCTTACCATGCTCACCATCAATGGAACAGCACTTTCGGTATGGCCTTTCAATGACAATTCGACCATTGGTTCGCACTACAGAACTTGTAAATCCGTCAGCGCGCACTGTCGTTAGCGGATACAACCTGCGAACTGAAAATTTGAGCGCATCGAGACACGCGTCACGGTGGGAACAAATCGCACGTAGAGAGAAGAGAGTACAGACACAGAGAGTAATTATCTGCATATTTGATGAGACGAAACGACTTCTCGACGACTCTCGTTTTCCCTCTCATTTGCTACCTTTTGAAGACGTCTACTTTGAGTTACCGTCTCGAATGGCAAGAATTTGCAGTATTTTGGCACCTTTATAGCGTTATATCTTTTGCCAGAATCGTCCGAAATGATTCATTTTTTGCATGTTGCTCTTGCGAATCTGAACAACTTGTTGGGAACAGTTTTTCCATTTTTTGATTTTTTGGCACACTTTGCAGAGGCAATTTTACCTATTGTTTGAAATAACTTTCGAGGGAATAGTTGAAACACGCTCAGTTTTGGTACATTAGCTTCTTATGTGATGCTAAACAACTTGTTGGGAACAGTTTTTCTATTTTCTAAACAATAAGCGTACTTTAGTAGTATAAAATGGACTTAGATCAGACAAGACAGACGAGAGACTGTTAGACAGGTGGAGAGCGTCAGAGAAAGAGAGAAATGAGACTCTCCTCTCTATGTCTACGTGTGGAAATCAGGCGACTGTTCCCACCGTGCGCGTGCATAAAGTGGGCGCCCTAGCGAGCTCGATGCGCTCCATTTTCAGTCCGCAGGTAGGGAAGGCTAACGACAGTGTGAGTGCGGAACGAGATACAAGTTCTGTGGTGCGAACTAATGCATCTCAGCTGGCAGCGTTCTCGTACTACCACCACAAGCGACAGTATCACCGAATGTTCGGAAAGTCTCTCAGTACTCGTTACCGCGTAAGTACTTTCAAATGCGAAATGTTTTATTTATTACAGATTCACGAAATCATAGAATATTCTCGAGCCATAATCCCAGCCATTATAATTTCGACAATCATTCGATCTTTTGGTTCAGTTATTATTATGCTTTGGCTCCTGGGATACGCCCGGCGATTCTATGTCAGGATAGCCTTTTTCCCGGTACAAAGAAGATCTTGGACGTGAGTGACTGGTGGATAATTCCAGCTGTCGGCTTTGGCCTGCGTTGCTCTGAAGAAAGGACTCATCGACAGCCACAAGGGTCTTCGGCGAACGGCTGTTGCCATCTTTGGAAAGCGTTGGAGTTTGCTCAGCTTCGGGAGATACACGTCTGTTTAGCTATTCTCTATCTACGGTATCTCAAGCATTAAGGCAACCGCCACAGAACAAGCTCGTCACTTCAGCAACTGCTGATGCCTACTTCAGTCAGCTGCGAGAAACATGGGAAGCCCCTCGAATGACCTGAACTCTGGCCCGATTAGTTTTTCGTGGAATAACGTTTTATCGAGGGCAAGAAGGACGAAAATTGATTGTCTGTGTCTGTTATGACATGGTTTGGATCAGCGTTTTTCCGACCTTCCGGTTGCCTGACACCATAAACGCATTGAAAAGTACACCCGTTTTACTGATTGTTCTCGCATCTGTGTAACACCGCGATGGGGATCCACCATAACAACAGCAAGTAATTGATGTGTAATGTACACTGTAATTCGGACGATACAAAATTGTCGTTCGATTATTGTAGAGAACCCGAAGTGTTCTAATTCTCACGCCCGGACAATACAAATTACGGACTGCGTACATACTTGAATTACCTCTTCTAGCCCGGTACATTACAGATTGAATCACACGGGGCATGAAACGGAACTCGAAGAGGTAGATCAAAAGCGTGCGCAGTCCGTCATTGGTATTGTCCGGGCGTGGGAATTAGAACGCTTCGGGTTCTCCACAATACGTAAGAATTTGGTGTATAACTAAACCGAAGAGGGGGAGCTTTCGGCTGGCTTCTCTCTATCGTCAGGGAGGAGCTTGAGAACGATGGACTCCAGGCGACTCCGGAACCACGCCTTGGCGGGAGTCCTGAAGCGGTGGTTGCATTAACAAAAGATTAACAACAGGCAGAGGGAGGCTTCTCCTATATTTAGAACACTTTCCAATTTTCACGTCTGGACACGACTAATGACGAACTGTGCGTGCTTTTGATCTATTGTCCCGCCACCCAACCTTTGCAATTTTAGATCCGTGCTTGTCAGCTTGCCAATGTTCAGCCTCTGATTCCGTTTCTTCGCGAAGATACAAAAGAGAACTGTTTTCTAACGGGCACAAGTTCCGAACGGAAATTGCAGAGGTTGGGGGAGGGGGCGGAACTCTGCCACATCGAGTCTCGTTCATGACTCGTGAAAGGGGGTTAGAAGGGGGTAAATCAAGAGCATCCACAACCTTTGCTCGACAATATACGTGGCGCACCTTTTTGCATCCTCAGCAAGATGAAAGCGGAAGGTGCGACTGAACAGGAGACTCCATGGATTTGTGGCGGCCATGACGACAATTGGAATGTACCAGTACGCAGATATGAAGAGGACGAGGCCGCACTGTAAGGATACGCCCCCACTTTAATCCAGCAAAATTATTCCTTACATGCTTTAAAGCCATCGCAGTGGCTTTTATGCAGTAGAAGATGAAGACAAATGTCAGCGAACAGAAGAGCATGAAAGCTGGAAAAGGGCGTTTTCAAAAGAAGTCCGAATAATGTAACCGATAGTAAGCATGCTCCTCTCCCGCGAATCCGTAGGCCTGTTCCGTTGAAATATGCACACGCGAGAGAAGATGACGACGTAGCAAGCAAAAGAGATTCCTGTGCACGCGATGCATAGCGGAAGAACTATGTCCGTGAGCTGAATAGTCTGTGTTTTGAATAAATCATGTTGTAGGAGGAAAACAGGTTCCCGAAAATACGCACACTCTTATGAAGTCTGTTTACAATAGAGGCAGGCGAAGATCTAATGCAATACTGCGTGTAATTAGCAAGTCGGTGTATTCTCCGGATCGATTTTTTGTTCGATAATGCTGTTAAAGATGCTCACGATAGCGTCGTGCACTTCGTAGTGCAGACTGACCACGGTGTTGTATGGACTGTAGTTGAAGCTGAATTCATCTTTAGAATGAGTTCTCGACGAGAGAAAACCTACCGAGCATCAGTCGAACTGAGAATGGGAAGTGTGAAAAGGAGAGGAATCCCGGAGTGAACGATGAAGACGACCATTCGATTAACGGATTCGAAAGCCTTAATTGCCCATTAAAACAAAAGCTATCCAGGTACGAAACCTTATAGAAATTTGTCTTCGGGATACATATAGCCAGAAGTCTTTGAAGAGAAATCAAAGCTACACCGCAAATTTCGCCGAATAGAAAATATACGCACAGCATCTGAAAAAGAGCGATTGCTTAAAATCCTTTCACATTCGAATGCTCACTCCGTAGATCTGAGGAAAGGGCGTTTCATTGGAGTATAGAAATAGGTCCCATGTAGCCGGAATGTTGCTAGCGAAGCCGAATAGAAGGTATAGAAGTAGAGTGCAAATGTCGAGAAATGCCTGAATATTGTTAGTCAGAAGAAATATATTATCCGGTTTTAACGTGATGCGGAGGCGACGCGCGAATTACCTCTGCGGTAAGCAGTGTAGGAATGATCTACTGCGCTGGAATACATTCACTACCCTGCTTACCGCACAGGTAGTTCGCGCGTCGCCTCCGCATAACGTAATACCGGACGATACATTGTCGGCTAATTGATTGTTTGGACAATCCACTCAGAGCCCTACTGCATTACACGCTGTTTTGAGTAGGTCAATGCTCTTTTCGGCCGACCGATTTTGACTGATAATCAGCGTACCAGTGAGCGATGCATACTTTGTCCGGAAACATTTTTAGCCGACAATAATACACACCTGGTTTTTCCAGAGAGCGAAGAAGAGCGAGTTGAATGGAGACATTCGACGTAGTCGATGGATTATGCATAACTCGTAGGCGTAGAGAGCGAGGGTAACGATGGAGAGTACCTGAGAACGACATGCAGAAGAAGGAGCGTGAATGATCATACTGCGAGGGGGCCGTGATACAGAGGGCGATTGAGCCATCCAGAAGGCTTCTCGATCCCATCCAAAGAAGACGAGACGTTCTCACATTCCATATTCTGCAAAACACAACAGTAAGGTGTCCAATTTCGTTATGGAAATGAACAAAACTTCGTTCCTACGAAGAAACGACGATGAATTGCAATCTTACGTTGTGGAACACGGATTAGACTCTGAACGGAAATATAATTTTAGAACACCGCTTCATTGCGCTGTGTAAGTACTGAGAGACGTGAGGATACAAAGGAGTGGGAAAAACACAGGCTCAACGGGTAGTCGGAAAAAGTTACTCCGGAATAGCGCAGCGCAATTTCTTGAGTATTCCCACGGGACTTCTAATCCTCTCTTCCTTCCCGTGTTCCCGGCTCCTCAGCCTCTCAGGGATTCAGAGAAGTTACGTGAAGCCGCGAGGACATAGCTACGGGGCTGAATTCTTGATGGAGAACACACGCGACGATGAGGAAAAGGACAACGTATTCAATTACAAACGATATGTGCCACCAGCAGGACACATAAGTTTGTATGCAACCATGCACAGAGAGAGACCTCTTGGGCATCTGCAAGGTCCAACATTGGGATTGCATTGGAAATGCATGCGCTATAATGTGTTAGCCATTTCCTGCTAACAGTGTAGGCGTGCTGCACTTTCCGTTCGTTACTCAGGGATGCATTACTCGGAAAACAGCGTTAGCTCATTTGGAGCAAGCACGATCGAGTCAAAGATTTGAGTCTGACTTTCTCTGAAAATAGTGGTGAAGCCTGGGGTGAGATATGAAAAGGACTACCCAGTGGATACATGTAAAAACGATGTCAGAATTATCATCGGCAGGACGCAAAAGCCAACTGTTCAGTTGGCGTCCATCAACACAAAGAGCCTTGGGCATGTTCAGACTAGAAGGTCCAAGCATTGGAAATGCATTCGAGTGTCCTTTAATGAGTTAGCCATCTCATGCGAAAAGTGCATGCGTTGGCGTGATGCAATGTTCGGCCGTTAAAAAGGAATGCGTTACGGGTATAATAGAGACTACCAGAGAAAAGGAATAGAGAAATGAACGACTAGAGAAGGGGATTTGAGGCCTAGGTTGAGGTCATTTGAAGAAATTGCGATCGAGTCAAAGATAGATCCTGACCATCTCTGAATATAGCAGTGAAGTATAGGGAAGAGGGAGACGAATTGTCTGCAACAGTGATTCCCTAGGGGGCAGAGAGACTGCGTGAAAACGAGTGAAATGGCTAGGATTTCCATTTCGCGTTCGCTTCCCGTATCTTTTTTCGCGGGAACAGAGATATTCCTGGGTAAATACAAAGTGCACGAAATATCTGCGCTGAGCTCCAAATGTGGAGAGCATAATTTGAGAGGACGAAAAACTCCAGAATTCACATTATCGCAATAGCAGCCAAGCACAGAGAGAGAGAGAGAACGCTCGGGCATCTGCATACTAAAAGGCCCAAACTTGGCTGTAAAGTGCGTGCGTCCTTTAATGGGTCGGTCATCTCCTGCAAAAGTAGCAAGCGCACTTTCCGTCCGCTAGACAGGAATGCTTACTCGGAAGATTGGGTCAAAGGGGACTGGAGCAAAGGAACTGAGGCTCCGAGAAAGCCCTATTTACAGGAAGGAACCATAGATTAGATTCCGGCTTTCTCGGAAAACAGCGGTAGAGCCTGGGACAGGCAAGCAGTCTACAACAGCCTTAGTCTCGAGGGATACACAGATTCGGCTTCGAGAATGGGGAGATAGATAGGATTTCCAATTCGCGTTCCCTTCCTGCCTCTTTTCGAAGGAACAGCTAAATATGCCTATGTACATGTAAACATATAGTGAATGAAAGATCTGTGCAGAGCAGAACATTTTAGGGAGTATAAAATAGCAGTTTCAGGCATAAATTCCTTATGATCGAGAGAAAAATATTTTTCACTCTTTATTATTTCTATCGGAAATTGTCTCGATTCAAAGAAGGATGACCGCTAGCGCCGTCGTCACTGAGAAAAACACTGGAAAAGATAATATTTCTGGAACCACAGAAAACAAAAACCTGTCACTGCGCTGCTTGACTTTTTTGTTGTGGGGATGGTAGAAGTCAAAGCGGGCGAGTTCTTCAATCCGTTCGTTGTTGATTGTGCTTTTCCGGATGTGAACGGATGCTTTGTGGTGGGGTCGGGAGAGAATTCCTCTTCTTTCGTTGTTGATTGAGCAATCTTCGTCGAGAAGGGAGGCTTTGTGGTGGGCGCAGCCGAGATTTTCAACGAAAATGCAAACGACGACCATGGGTAAGTGGCCTGTAAATGATCGTTTCCATTAAGTTCAATGCGTATTGAAAACCATCCAGGTGATGTTGAGCTGCTTCCCGAGGCGGTATTCTGCTGAGAGAGGGGCGTCATACCGCGTGTCTCCCCAGATCCTGCATAAAGACATCATTATGTACACCCCAAAGATACGACTAATCTCCCTCTGCCGAAAACACGAACAAAGACTGCTTTTAGCTCAACTTCATGCTCAGTTGTTTTCTCATTAACCAGTCCGAGAGGCGGTAGTAGATGTGTGCGCGAAGCAGAGATTCTCAACAATCTGGGAACGAACGGAATTATGCCGTCTTCGTCCGTCCTCAGCTTGACGAGATTCTCTTCGGGCACGACGACGTCCGCGGTGAAAGAAGATGAGATAGCGCTGTAAGTATTACATATTTAGTTTTCGAACGAGATATGTTAGGGATTCGATTCCTGATACTATTTATTGAAACACATCGTTGCTTGCAGCTTATTGTTAGCCAATATGTGACCATCCCGAAATATAGAAGAAACATTACAAATTCGCGACGAGGTGAACATTGACGGCCGGCTGCGGATTGGCGTATCGGAACAGGTCTCCGTCCCTGCATCCGATGTGTCCAGGCGAAGATACCACTGACTCCATGTCTCCTTCAACGACGATAGGGTCCTCTGAAGGAGAAATCGATTATCGTTAGTCAGCGTGTCGTCATACGGATTCCCATCTTCGTGGAATATGCGAAGGAATCGGCAGTGCCCATGCGAATCGTGAGGAGGGGACTGCGGATGGGGAAGAGGATCGACGTCTGATTCGATCTGCACAATCTTAATTTTATCTAGAACCCGCGGGGTTCCTATACTTTTTCTAAACTCATTTGTACTGACAATGAGCAACACTACTACTTTAATGCGCACTTTGCGTTACGTGGGTAAGCCAAAGCCTTCTCCTGTGCGTCCCACCGCGAGTAACTGGTAGATCAAACGTACACTATTTACAGAAAGATATGGACACCCCATGGTTTCTGCCCACGTGGTAACATCTACCAGGTTGAAGGAGCTACCGTATCCCTGAACAATTTGCGCAAGTAAAATGGGAGTTTTCCCCGTTCTGCAAGATTGTGGATAGAGATATCTCGATTGTCACTTCTGTATCTCCTCCGATTCGCTCCTACAAACTAACATGGGTCCGGAGTGTATCGGATGACAGTAAGCGTTGTCGTAGGGGCTGATGGCGTCGTAGCCCGTGTGATACAAGCTCGCAAACGATTCCTATGGTATTGACAAGTCTTGAATGAAAACAAATTCAGATGTGCAAATTATAGTTGCCAAGTTGTAGAAATTATATACACTATGTAAACTGCCGTTGCCATTTTATGAACATTGGTATTGAGAATGTGCTGGATACATAGACTTTTCTCTAAATGGTACCTCCATAGTATTGAGGTGATCGATGGTGTACGGCTCGTAGCTGAAGAACGTCACGCTCAGCGAATTTACTCCGCGGCCTTTCACACGTGGATCGATGAGAGACGGGGCAGCGAGCAGCTCTGCAGTAAGGAATCTTTAATTCGCCCAAGGAAGGAAGAATAACGGAATAGGCAAAAACAAGTATCGTCAACGGCCAACTGTCTGGTACCGTCGTAACCATTGGCAGCGTTCTGTATGATTGAGGCCTATTCGTTTTGGCATCCTCAGGTTCCTAGGCACAATTTTGTTATGCGTTTTTTTCTGATTTTTCGTAGATTTGACGGGCCGCTGAAAGGAAATGCTCCAAGCACCACCAAATATGTGTTTCTAAAAATGGACATGCTTTGAGCTGTAAACGAATCATATTCCTCCACATCGTCACATCGACACAACGCACCATCATTTCCCATGTGCTTGGCGACTACAAAAACAGCAAAGGGGCAGCTTCGCCCGCCGGGGTTGTCGTTGACGATGTCGTGATCAATATTGTTCTCAATAATTTCGAATGTCTGGGCTATGGAAAGGGTACAAACTTATATATCAAAGTATCCCTTTTCTCCCGTTGAAGAGTTGACGAGCGCTGCCACTTGCGGGAGAGTGTGGATAAATCCGATGCGGATCTTGTCCTCGTACCCCGAGAGTTTGGAAGGCAGAGAAGCGAAGACGTAGCATCCACCGGAGCAGACGGTGAATTTGATGCTCTGCAATGGATGAAGCGGTTTCCGATTGTGCGGCTCTGGATGATTCCTGTTTTCATTGGGAACAAAACCATAAACCGTAATCAGACACCATGATCAAAAAGGTTAACATCACCACAAACCGTTGTAAATATGGCCCATAATTTATGGGTTTATGCTCATTTTGGTCCGGGCCATCTTTTGGACTGAAATGCCGCTCTGAGTCCTCCATTAACAGTAGAACCCGTATGCCGGGGACATACACTATGCATCTTCCACTGAATACGTGTTTTATGATAGAGTGAACAAAGAAAACCGTTGAACAATCGATACGCAAGCCATTTCAGTGATAAACCATGACAAGAACTGGTAAGCAGAAGACGCCAAAGCTACAAGCACAACTGCTTTTGAATTCAAGAGATAGGGTTGGCAAAGGCAGAACAAAAAGGCAGGCTACTCTTGCCGTCTACCTTTCCGAGGGGAGAAAGGTAGTCTGTCTTCCTTCGGCACGGCAGGCCGCTCCGGCTAGTCTAGCCGTCTGCCTACTTTTCAGAGCCAAACATACCGTTGTTCCTTCGAAGTCGAATTGATCGATGAGTTCCGAGTTCTTCCACGAGACTCTTGCAACGGTGACGGAAAAGGCCGCGGCTACCAAGAAAAGGCGCATGATTGCCGTCATCTTTCTTGCCTAGATTGGGGTGCTTATATCTTGCTTTGAAGACTAAGCTCACCCGGCGCCCGCCTTTGTGAGAACAGTATCATCGCACATTGCGCACACCTCGATGGTATCAGTGACAAGGCATAATCTAGCAAAGCCTTCAGTGCCAGGATTACACTCCGGGAATCTTGAAGGAATCCGCTTAGACGTCAGCAAGTGAGCATCAGACCAAGATGACGCACTGAAGGCAATCGGGGGAATATTGCAGGGATCTTCCCTCTTTGTCTATTGTTCGGGAAAACTGATTCAGTGTTCACCAAATCGTAGCGTTATTAATCGAATAATTCTTTTATTTAATCATGCAATCAAAAATGTATCGCGAGGTTAATCAAGAAACTGCCGTGAACCATGTGCTGCTCAGTAGAAAACAATATGCTGTGCAGTATCGCATAGATCCAATTCTCTCTTTCTGTCTGCAATTTGATTGAGTTTTAAATTAGTTGCTGGAGGAGTTAGCAACGGCACAAGCGTGGGGTAGGGGAGGAGGAGAGAGGAGGACGACAGACAATGTGAGGGTAGAGAGCAGTAGGAAGAGGAGGTCTGTTCTCGATTGTGCCCCTGTATCCATCCTCAACCCTTTTTTTTCCAAATCGTGCCGCAACTTCTGGAAGGCAGGGGAGAGGAGGATGTTTTCAAACTGATGCCTGACTCCTGCTCAAACATTAACTTATTCTTGACAAGGTTCCAGTTTATACCTAATTGCATGTCATATTCGATGTGTTTCTTTATTTCTGGCCTATTGCGAGTAATAGCTTCAAAAGAAGAAGTTGGAGCAATCTCTGTGATTAGTCGTTTACGTAATTCATTCCACCAGACACGATGACAGTTCTCTGAAAATACACCCTGTTGACCATGGACACGTTGCCAATTTCGACGGAAATGACTGGCGCCACATGTTGAGACCCTTTGTTGACGAAATTCACTCTTGTTGATTGAATTCTCGTCTCCCCCAGAAGACCTCTGGCCCGAGTTTGCATTCTTCTCGCTGTTGGCTTCTTTTGCTCTATTTTGTTCTCTCTTGCTGTGCACGACTGCCCGCTCTGCCACATTTACCCAACTGCGCCGGCTATTTTACATAATTTGAACACTGTAATCTTGCTCCTACTCTTTCTTTAACAGATCACCATGAAATCATGGCTGATGTTCATGATATTCTGTCTGAACGGCTCCCTCCCGACGCCAATGGGCAGTTTGCACAAGGATGCTTACGGTGAGTATTTCTGCTAGCTACGATATTAGTTGTCATAAGAAAATTTATTCATGCAGATCAGAATTCCTTCAACTTCAACAATCATCGCCTTTATCGGGAGCTAATGGAAGGGTACGATCCGATCCTCAGTCCACATAACACCCAGAACCTGGCTAGTAAGTGCCTCTATTTCGGCGATTTCATCGAACACAGCCTAAGCAACCATACTTTCCCATTCCTCCGCAAAACGATGATCATCTTCATGTCCCTTTCTGTATCCTCAGAATGAAAAGGAATCTGAGACAGAGACTATGACTAATCGGAAATATTTTCCAATCAAAGTGTGGAAAACGATGCTAAAAATATCCTTATTGAGATACGAGACCCGGAAGTTTAGACTCGCGGAACACGATTTGCACGTTCTGTGGTGCGACTTACTATTATTCATTCAGCAAATATGTCCCTCGTGCCCGGCGACCCAGCGCTCGTGCAACTATCCCTCCAACTAGCACGACTCATCCGAGTGGTACTTACTTGAACACTCATTTTTTTCGTTTAGCGAGCGGACTCATAAGTTCATTCTCAGGAAGAGCACGAGCAGCAAATCTACACGGTGCTGTCGATGATTTTGGTGAGAGGCTTTTCTTCCTGTTTTAGTCTCCCCCATGACTACAGAGATGGCACGATCCTCGTCTCGCCTGGGATCCCGCGGAGTACGGTGGCATCGATCACCTTTACGTACATCATGCGAAGATTTGGCATCCTCAAGTATCAGTATGTGATTGGTAAGCGATTCCAGTTTGCGATCGGACTACTGTAAGCCATATAATATAGTTCGTCCTTCAATGGCGTCCTCGGTGACAACAGTGCACTAGTAATGCTCAATTCGACGGGACACATCATGGGCCATCGATCCTTCCAGATAACGTATATCTGCGAATTTGATGTGAGGGCGACGTTTACAACGATTAGTTTGTGAAACATCGGAGCGTGGTGCGTGCACACCACGATCTTTTATTTCCAGATCTCCGAATTCCCATTCGATGTGCAGCAGTGCCAATTCTGCTTTATCATGCATCATTATACTAAGGTGAGATGGGAGAAACTATTGTGGGCGGAATGATCGTTCCAGACAATACGCTCATCGCCCTGTGATCTCTCTCCACAGTTCTCTCGTTATCTGGCCGGTCAGAGAAACGAGAAAACAGTGGAGAGAGATCGCAGGGCGATGAGCGTATCCGGAACGACCATTCAGCACTCAATAAACCACACTACGATTACAATCGAATTAAACCAACTACGATTACAATCGAATTAACCAACTACGATTACAATCGAATTAAAAGAGTATAAACTAGGTATCAGGTGATAAGAAGTGATCCTCGGTATTCAGCGGGAGGCGATTCTGATCGGCGAAATCCACGACAGCCTAATGATCTTCGATACGTCCGAATGGATACTCTCCAATTTCGTCGTCACCAACTACGATTACAATCGATTTGATATGAGCGTGGTACGGTGTTTATTGCATAGGCCGGAACATTGTATTGATTGCGGATTTAACTATACGGAACCAAAAAAGGAATCGAAGTATGAACAATTGGGTAAAGTGGGATCCTGTGCGACTTGTATTGAGCGAAACTCTCACCATGGTCTCTAACCCGCCAGACGACGAGAGAAACGCCTTTTCAATGGAGAGAAAACAGTCGCGTACGGAACGGAATATTAGACACGTTTCGATCGCCGACAATAGTTGCCCTCGATCAGCACTGATAATAATTAGGGAAACAATTTATTATTTTCAGTTAATGTACAACATAACGCTAACGCGACGTTCCGAGTTCTGGGTCAAAATTCTGATTTGTCCATCCTTCTTCATCGGCAGTCTAATCGTTGTCGGAGTTTTTCTGTCGACAGGCGGCGATGCCGTGTCCAATGCGGTATCAATTTTTTATCTTTGATCTTTGATCGCTCATCAGGTTAATCTCGGCCTCACTACCATGATGTGCATGACAATCATTATCGGCATCCTCTGTGACAGCGTCCCGAAATCCAAGGACCTTCCGATACTCGGTGCGATTTGTTTACTTACCAGGGGACCCCACCGCCTGCGGCTGTGGGTCCCCCCCTGTACTCGAGACTACAAACTACAAACGTGACGGACGGACGCACAGACACACTAGCCTTTTATATAGTAGCAGATTGCGTTTAGTATTAAGCCCGGAACCCCTTGCATAAAGCGGAACTTTATAGGCCACTACGTTCTGTATGAAATCGTGATTATCGAATCGGCTGTCATGTCGATTTTAACTATGAAAAAGCTGCGGCGGACGGGGAACGCCATTATCCACTGGATCGGATACCATGTCCCCCATGAGTCAGTTTGCGATTGATTCCACTTTGCTATCCGCCCCTGATTGACGTAACCTAATCCTTTTCTAGGCTCCACCACAGCCTCGTACACGTAAATCACGCGGAAAACATAGAGCAGGCGCTGTTGTATGAGATTTTTGGCACGTTGCCAAGTTCAAGACATCGACTTGAGGGACCAGGGGATGTCGACTACGCTGCCGGCAGTGGTAGCTGGGGGCAAGGGAGAGGGAGGATCCTCTCCTGTTAATGCTGTCATCAATCATCGACTACGGGCTGCCGAGTGGAGACTCAGCCTAGGCGGATACCTGAACAGGTACGGCGAACAACACAACGTCCCGTATCGGCCACAAAATTAGGTCGTTGCGCAAAGGCTCCCTTTCTATTGTCCAGTATTAAAGCGATGCGGAGTCGAAACTGTAGTTGAGTACATTCATTATACTGACTAGTTCGCGCGTTGCCCCGCATCACTTTAATACCGGACAATAAATCGGCAAGAAAATTGAGTCGTAAACCAAAACAAATATGAGAAAAAATATCACTGACTACAGGCATTTCACCGTCCGCAACTTTCTCTTCACCTTCTTCTTCTCGGCGCATCTTCTGAATATGGCCAACCTCCTCTCGCACTATCGCGTATCGGCATAATGCATGTGATAAATTCCAAATCTCGTCGAGAGGCAAAAGATTCCCACTCGATTAGGCAGACACACATGCACAACACTTACACGCTGGCTTCTTACTCGGGCAGAATAAAGACATTTTTGATGGCCATCGTTGCAAGTTATCTCGCTTCTCAACGTCATCACATCGTGCTGGTTTTATGGCAGTTCCAAACCATTATAAATTAGCGCGCCTCCGAACTGTTCTCTCATCTTTGAAAAAAGAGTTCTCTCGTCGTCTGACTACTGGGGAAAGATTCGCACCTAGTTGCAAAAGTGAGGAGAGTTTTGAAACTGCCATAATTAGCAATTTCGCTCGTGTATCTCCCCCCCATATATCGAAGGAAACACCAAAAGTCTGTCAAGCTGACGCTCGTTCAGACAATTCTGTGGCAGTGCCCCCTTTCCCACTAGCATCGATCGATCAGAGTGGCGAGAGTTGGAGAAAAAGGAAGAGCAAGAAGTGCTCTTTGTTTCGTTTCTCCCCCTCCGTTATCAATGGCCCTTGGATGACGGGCTCGACGGCTCGGCTGTGTTGCATGCGTGTCAATTCTGATTTGGCCTGTCGCTGGTGATCACCATTCATCCCTCTTCATTTGCACCGTTGGCGCCCGGCCTATTGTGGGGGTGCAGAAGCGGTTCCTTTCCGTCCTCTGGTCCGCCCGCTCTCTCTCCACTGTTCTCTCGTTTCTCTAACCTGTCAGGCGGTTAGAGAATCGAGAGAACAGTGGAGAGAGAACAAACGGACCAGAACACGAAAAGGAACAGTTTCTACACCCCCAACAAATCTATTTCCAGAAGGTGCTGTTCCCCTCCATTTATATAATAGCTGCGTATGTTCGTATTGTGTTTTCACTCGAAGCTCCTTTTTGTTTCCATAAAAAATTTCAGTTGTCTACCCGCCTGGTAATTATGCAAACCATTAAATGCGTCGTCGTCGGTGACGGGGCTGTCGGTGAGTGTACATTTTAGTTCACAAAAATTGTTTTATATTCTAAAAATTAAAATGCGCTGAAAAAATACTTATTAACTTCTTCGATGTAAAGTATTTTAGTGGTGGCATTCAACCGACTGGTTAATAATATATCATTTATCACACAATAGGGGATGAACAATTAACGTTGGGAATTATTATTGAAATACGCTGAACATTCGTACAATTTTTTTCATCGTCACTTATAGGCAAGACGTGCCTTCTGATCTCCTACACAACGAACATGTTCCCCTCAAAATACGAGCCCACCGTCTTCGACAACTATGCCGTTAGTTTTCCTGTTATTGCGAGCGCTCATGGAATGCAATTCCGAGACTCCGGACTTCTGAGGCGTAGAAGAGCTATTTTCTACGTCATTGTGAGCACACATTAGATCACAGAATATGATCGTTAGAAGTTATGAAATATAAGATCCATTTTCCAGGTCACTGTTTCGATCGGCGGTGAGCCGTACACGCTGGGCCTCTTCGATTCCGCCGGACAGGAGGACTACGATCGCCTGCGGCCCCTCAGCTACCCCCAGGTATCCTTTTCTCCGTGATATAGTGCCGCACTAAGGAACTTCTTCATTGATGTCCCGCAACACTGTTTTAAACGTTTCCTACCTTTCGAAATGCCAAGGCGAAACCGCAAGCACCCATAAAGCTCAATTCTGCAAACAAGTGACGCTCCATTTTTTTACATCTCGACAGGTAGGAATCGTTTTCCACTGAGTCACGGAACGTCAATTTAGAAGTTCCGTGGTGCGCCACAATACCTCAAGCGTGTTCCCACGTCAGAATTGCATTATTGATTGAAAGTATTATACAGTTATCCCAAGAGAACAAATTCGGGGAACTTTCTGAATGGTTAGTAATGCACAACTTGCAGACGGACGTGTTCCTCGTCTGTCTCTCCGTCGTTTCACCTACGTCCTTCGAAAACGTCAAGGATAAGGTGTGAATCTTTAAAATAATTTTCATGCGTCTTGAATTTAGGTGGAATACGCGTGAGTAGTTTCTAATTTTTTCTAATGCGATCCGCCTCTCGGCAGAAACAAAATTCTTTCAGTGGGTGCCAGAAATTATCCGGCACTGCGAGCGGACGCCCTTCCTCCTCATCGGAACACAGGTATTGTGGTGGTGCAAAAGCTGTTCCTTTTACGTTCCGTTTGCACCTGCTCTCTCTCCACTGTTCTCTCGTTTCTCTAACCTGGCAGACGGTTAGAGAAACGAGAGAACAATGGAGAGAGAACAGGTGCAAAACGTTAAAGGAACAGGTTGCGCACCACCACAATACGTCGTCTTTTTTGAAAAAGCTATGTCTCATTTTCAAAGTCTAAATATTGTTCAAATCTACTAAATTTTTGTTATTTTGGGACTTTTACAGGTTGATATACGCGACGACCCCACCATGATCAAGGACCTTGCCCAGAGGAAGCAGAAGGTTTGCGGTTCTATTGAAAATGCCTGTTTTGTCTGAGCCTTTTGCAATCACTAAAAGATATAAAACGGTTTTGGCATGCACTAACAAGTCTACCTTTCTTCGGGCAGCTTGCTCGTCTGCCTCTGCCAACCCTAATTTGCAGCCGATTTCATCCGATGTTGGAGAAAAGCTGGCGAAGGAGCTGAAGGCCGTGAAGTACGTCGAATGCTCCGCTCTCACGTAGGTACGAATTAGGGTAGACTATTCAAGAGCGTCTATTTCTGGTGTCTTTGCGCGGCAACGTCTGTACCTCGGATTAGGATCAGTTGTTTGGGTTTATTTTAAGCAGACCTTGTAGCGGAGATGTTTCTGCACCAGCCTGAAAAATTTCAGAATCATTGAAACTTCTATTCCGGAGATACAGCATCTCTTGATTAAGCTCTTGAATAAGGAGGTTCGAGTTGCTCCTTGTTCAAGAGCTTAATCAAGAGATGC
>JACMIG010001443.1:1144-19582 GCA_014805385.1 Levipalatum texanum
GAGGTCGACAGCGAGTACGAGGACGAGGACGAGGAGGATGCCAAAGACGAGGTCGACAACGGCAAGGGCGAGGATGAGGACATCGAGGACGAGGAAGAGAAGAGCGAGTCCGAAGACGAGAGCGAGTCCGAAGAGGAGAGCGAGTCTGACGAGGACGAGGTCAACGGCAAGGTCGAGGACGAGGAGAACGAGTCCGACGAGGAGAACGACTCCGACAAGGACCAGAACAACGTTTGAAAAAACAAATTCTAGGCACGATAATCTGTTAAAGGCAACCGCGCCGTCTCCTCGGCACTCGCCTTCAGCCGAAACCCCTTCTACATCTCAGCTTGCACGAAAGGTAAAACAGCACAAAAGGGTATATTATATTTTTGGGTTTACACAAAACTATAGGGCATCGACATAATGGCCGGCTCACCTAAATCACTTTGAAACGATAAAAATTGTTTTAAGTTGCCCGTCCGTGGAAAGAATGGCCTTCCACGCGAGCCCGCAGCCAGGGAATCTCTTCTCAAGACATCCGCAGAGGCAAAGCCGGTACGAATTTGCTCTTTGGCTGCGATAACAATCAACAATTGCAGGCGCGTCGCAAGCGATGGGGCTCGCCTACTCCATCCAAGCAGAACGGCGACCTTGCGGAGAAGAAGGAAGAACCGATCGAAAAGAGGGCTAAGATTGCTGACAACAAGGTGAACACTGTTCAATCTGTAGCGAATAACAACTCCGCAACTGCTCCCAGGGGATACCGGAGTAACGGTAACAGATGAAGTTCGAAAAGATTAAAGAAGCCCACTGGATTTCATTTTTTTTCAATATTTCATTTTCATTTGCATCTGAAAGTGCTCGAAAAATGCTTGAATTTTGAAAAGCGAAATTGCTTCATGTGTGGCTAGCGAAACTTCCGCCTCCCATAGCTCATCTCTAACAATGATTTTTACATTCCACGGTTGGAATCCATGTTCAGGTGGCTAATCAAGACGTGATGGCTGAGGTCGACAGCGAGTACGAGGACGAGGACGAGGAGGATGCCAAAGACGAGGTCGACAACGGCAAGGGCGAGGATGAGGACATCGAGGACGAGGAAGAGAAGAGCGAGTCCGAAGAGGAGAGCGAGTCCGAAGAGGAGAGCGAGTCCGACGAGGACGAGGTCAACGGCAAGGTCGAGGACGAGGAGAACGAGTCCGACGAGGAGAACGACTCCGACAAGGACCAGAACAACGTTTGAAAAAACAAATTCTAGGCACGATAATCTGTTTAAGGCAACCGCGCCGTCTCCTCGGCACTCGCCTTCAGCCGAAACCCCTTCTACATCACAACTTGCACGAAAGGTAAAACAGCACAAAAGGGTATATTATATTTTTGGGTTTACACAAAAACTATAGGGCATCGACATAATGTCCGGATCACGTAAATCACTTTGAAACGATAAAAATTGTTTTAAGTTGCCCGTCCGTGGAAAGAATGGCCTTCCGCGCGAGCCCGCAGCCAGGGAATCTCTTCTCAAGACATCCGCAGAGGCAAAGCCCGTACGAATTTGCTCTTTGGCAGCGATAACAATCAACAATTGCAGGCGCGTCGCAAGCGATGGGGCTCGCCTACTCCATCCGAGCAGAACGGCGACCTTGCGGAGAAGAAGGAAGAACCGATCGAAACGAGGGCTAAGATTGCTGACAACAACGTTAACACTGTTCAAGCTGTAGCGAATAACAACTCCGCAACTACTCCCAGGGGATACCGAGTAACGGTAACAGATGAAGTTCGAAAAGATTAAAGAACCCCACTGGATTTCATTTTTTTCAATAAAGGGTATATTATATTTTTGGGTTTACACAAAAATTATAGGGCATCGACATAATGGCCGGCTCACCTAAATCACTTTGAAACGATGAAAACTGTTTTTTTCTGCCGCAGAAGATAGATCACTACGCTGCTTACCGCGAAGGTAGTTCGCGCGTCGCCTCCGCATCACTATAATACCGGACAATATTTGCAAACTGGCGGAGGGAACAGTCAATACTTGCAGTCGCGTCGCAGGAGGTGGGGCTCGCCATCGCCTGCTCCACCCGAGGAGTCTCCCAGATCTCCGACGTCGCCATCGAGTGTCCGATCCGAGGAGATTGATGTCATAGCAGTGGAGATCCCGATCAAAAAGAAGGCCAAGATGATGGCAGTTGACGAGGTCGGTGGAGATGACGGAAACGCCGCTGCGACCAAGGTAGGCTGGAGTGATGTATTCAGCTGAATTCCACAACATTAAGAATGTTCTCCAACGTCCAGTCAAGTCGAAGAAGAAGCCTCAGACCGGTAGCGAACAGGTAAGCATTCGACTAGTGGCAAACACACTGTGGTGCAGATTTCCCCTGAAAAATGAGGTATCCCGCTTCAACCTCTGGCCACTTATTCGGTGATACAGTTCTCCCTGGTGCTTGCCAGCTTGTGATTAGTGCTTGGCTATTTGCCAGTGACAATCGTCTTTGGTGCTGATTTTGGTGGACAGGTGTAATCGATCATGAAGAATACGCTAAATTATTGTCTGTAGAAATTTTCGGCCTGTATTGTGGGCGAATGATCGTATCGGACAAAAATTTTCATAGCCCAACAAACGTTCTCCACTCTTCTCTCGTTGTCTAGCGGTTGTGGAAACGAGAGCACAGTGGAGAGAGACCGCATGGCAATGAGCGTATTGTCCGGCACGATCATTCCGCCCATAACAACTTCGAATAACTGGCCAGGGGTTGAAGGGGATACCCCATTGTTCAGGGGGTAATCTACACTACTGCAATCAAGTTGATCAGAAATAGGAAAGTTCCAAAAGGCGTATTAAGGCATGTCTCGCATTCGAAATTGTAAAACTAATTACTATCCTTATCCTAAGAAAACAGTTTATGCATTTTATCAATGAAAAAAGCAAGTGAATTCTCTCTGAACTACCCTCGTAGAATATTATCCTACAGATAAGCAGTTATGTAAATCCTTTGTAGGAGACGGATAACGCAGATGGCTTGGCTTCGATTGACCTCCACTCGCTCAGCCAGCAAGACCGGAATCGCGTTTCCGAGGTAGATTTGGCCCTTTCAGTATACATATCAAACATCAGTTCTTTTCAGATGATGGAGAATGCCGCGGGCGAACTCGACGAGGAGCTCGTGAAGCTTCTGAAAGAGTTCGAAGAGAGGTTCCGCGAGCTCAAGGATGGCTTCGGTAACTTCGCCACGTTCACATCCGGAAGGCTGGCCGATGACTCCAGCGATCGTCTGCGGAGGCGACTGAGGAAATAAAACGACAGCTGGCGGGCGTCGCTCTTGAATGCAGTCACCCAGGTACCCGGGTATATGCACGATCATAAATGATCATTGACCAGCTCGGTCATGCGTCTGCCGATGCCACTACGACAAACGACTCTGCTGATATGGACGGAGATCCCGAGGAACTTCGTATGATCCGCGAAGTAAGACAATACGTTTAGAATATTTATGCAATGTATCTTGTTGCCAGGTCCTCCTCAAGAAGATCATCTCCGTGCAATCTCTGTTCGAGGAGATGTCGGCCAAGGCTCTACTACACGCCAGGAGCAAGGTCGAATCCTCCTTGGACCAGCTGGTCGGAGATGGAGTCGGCCAAGATGGATTACTTCGAATGTGTTTCATGACTCGCCTCAAGTCCGATGTCATCAACGCCCTGATCAGGGAGACAGGGAAGTTCCGTGCCAATCTTCAAGGCCATCTAGATATCGTTCTGATAGATTAAAGAAGGACTCCCTGCACTTTTGTACATACTCTTTTTAGTAGTTTAGTCGAAAGAGCTCGAAAAATGCTGTCGAATGATAATTTCTATATACTTGTTCAACCGATCAATTTATCCCGCCTCTGATGATCGCATTTACATGTTTCTCCATTTATTATTCTTGCCTTTGTTGTTTATTATAGCGAAACTCTAACGTGACCGCTTTCTATAGGTTAATAGCCAATTCGTGCTTCTCTTTGCAAAGTACACGAAGTGTTTGCATTTATTTCACCGAGAATCATAGCATCTCATACTTACGGTCACCACATCCACTGAAATTCATCTTATTTGCCCGAAAAGAAATCAACACACGCTTCAGGTTTCACTTTCCGATATCACTTCTAAGACATTGACGAGGCCAATTATTTTATTCCCTTCGCTTTCGGTCACATTCACTCTTTTTTAATTGAGTGTTTCCAGAGAATACCAAGCTGCATACGGATTATTCCCGTTGCTTTAATACTGTTGTTGCCAATATCTCTGCATCTCGTACATGGGCATACATGACCAGCTTTTCTGATAACTTAGCCAATTGGTGTTTCATTGACATTATAAAATATGTATCTTGAGGCCAAGTGCAAGAGGAGGGACGAAGGGGAGGGGAGGTGGGGCGACTGGGATGAGGATGAACATGCCGAGTTGTACGGCAGTCCAACCTGCAAACTCTGGATTCTTCGCGCAAGCCGCTGCAAGTAAACTACCACCTATTTCTGCCCCGTCTGCACAAGAGCACCAACTCTTTGAATATTCACGAGGCACTCGCTTCAGCTCTCCATAATATTCATTCCTATTCCTAATTGACCCTCTTTTATCATTTTTCCTCATTTTTTAGACAAAATTCGGTGTCGTTTTATTTGTTACATTTTCCTTTACTACTGGTTATATGAGGTTGTTGTTTCGCCAGAAAGCATCGAATAATATACTCACTCGGCAGTTCTCTTGTCTAGTACCTTCTCGCGGCCTTCTCCTCGTGATGGCGTTCCTGCGGCACCCGCTCCCTCAAAAGAGCACTCAACGGGTGAACAACTCAATCTCCGTCCAAATGCCGTCAAGTAAAAAATAGTAAAAGCTCCCCTGTCATGGAACAGAGGAGCGCCCACCCTTCCCTGCTAGTTGGTTCTCGAAGTCGTCGATGGTCGGACTAGAGGCCTCAAATGGAGAGAAGAGCGTATTGCACTAGAAACTCACATGCAATGAACAGTTGCGCAATTCCATCACGAAAGAAGAACAATAACGACTTGACAAGGAAATCTAACTTGAAAGCCAACTAAATGAACTTGGAAGAGTGGATAGATCTAATTGTAAGCTGGCGCAGAGGGAGGATGGAATCGTAGACTGGAAGCGGATCGCAAACTGAAACCTCGCGGTGGCCTTTCTCTAGTTATCTACTACTACATAAAATGCGATGTATGTCTGTAACGAAACCCACCGGCAGGCGTTCCCTGCCGCCGCAGGCGGCGGGAAAAGCCTGCGGCGAAAACTGATATTTCGCGAAAAAATCCCGGTTCAGCTAGCTAATTCTGACCCTCCAATCCAACCCACCGTGATCTTCTGATCTTGCCCCATGTAACACCATTGTGATTTGCCACCGTTATCACTGCATTGTGTAGAGAAAAGCATATTCCGCGGCGTGGTCAAATTCGACCTCATGGGGTTCATCGCCTCCTATCCCCTTGGCCTCTAGACTCAGGGTGCCCACATGATTCCACAGACATGGCAGAAGACTACCAATGATTACCCAATATGTTTCAATTATTCGCTCCTTTTTCTTCCGAGATATCAAACCGAGATAAAATGTGCCAGAAAAGAAACAGATAGCAACCTAATAGCTAGAGACCGAAGAAACAGATAGCAACCTAATAGCTAGAGACCGAGTGCAAGAGGAGAGAGGAGTGGGAGGGAATGGGGAGGGGGAGGGGAGCGACTGGGGGGAGGAAGCTGGGCATAACAGCTGTGTGCCCCGTGGCCAGGTCAGACAAGGGAGGGGGAGAGGAGAGGCTGGCCACTGGGCTTGTCAATCGATCGCGCCATACGCGCCCCAAGCCATCCACTCCCATTCGTCTCCTTCCTCCTTGCAATGATGTCTTATCGCGCGTTAAATGTTATTCACTCGCAGCGCGTGCCGCCCGCCTTGATATACTGACCATTTGCTCTGTGGCAACAATAGTGCCGTAGTGCACTTGATTCAAATCGAGGAATCGGCGCGAAATTGCGTTTTTTTCTCAAATATAAATATCGCCGATTGTATAGTAGTATATTAATTCCAGAGAACTCGCAAATGAGTAAAAGAGGGAAGAAGGCGAAGAAGGCTGACCCCCCGGCAACGGACAGCGGGGACAGCGAGGCAATGCAGGCCGCACTCGTTCCCTGCCCTTTCTGCAAAGAGTAAGTCATTTGTACACAGTTGCTCCACCTTATATTAGGCAATAGCAGCTGTCAAAGAATATCTAAGCCATTTCCACAAAAATCTATTTACTTCTATTATTTTATATTAAACACGGCGTTCCTCGAGCCTTGGTCACTTGAATTACGAACGAAAACGTGTTCGGGACGAGAATAATTAGACAATTCAGGGGTGATCGCGATGACGCTGGAAATTATATAATAATTCGTAATGACCTTTGCACCCTAAACAAATCTTTTCAGCGACCCAGCTGGCAGGAAAGACGACCTGAAAAATCAGGAATATCACTATCCGAAAATGTTCGAGGCCATCTACGGGAATCACGTCGTCTGCTCCGGCTGCAAAAAGAAGGCACACCTGACGTGGGAAAAAGTTTTTTATTTGTTTCGTGATTTTTAAATCTTACTTTTACACTCCCGTCATGAGGGAACGCAAATTTCAGATGTGCCGAATTTTCCCCGATCTTCCTTCATCACCGGAAGTGGAACTGCCCGGAGTGCAAGGGAAAAGTTCTGAAGCTCGGAGACCAAGGCTAGTTTAAAAATATTATTTTTAGTATTAAATACTGTATGCGATGCCTTTGGCACTTTGGCGTACTCGCCGTTTCTCGTATGCCTACTACTTTTAAGGCATGGTTGAGATCAGTGGGTCAATCAAACTGTTCAGAGTTCCCCTTGAATGAAGAAGAAAAGGAACAGAAGGAATACGTGGAAAAACTCGCTGCGACGTACGACAACTACGCTTCCAATGAGTGAATGGCTTGAATAAATCAAAAGTAGCGCTTTCTTTTAGGATCCCCTCAGACCTCTATGTTCACTACGACTCGGTGCAAGAGTTCGAAGCCGGATTCAAGGCCGACCGCACGCGGAAGAAGGTTAGTAAGTTGAGAAAAGCTAAAAAGGGTAGTCGGCAAACCCAGTGCGATTGTGTATTGTAAGATCTTGACCCAAAAGCACGATATTGCCAAACAATCGTTCGCTTCATCCAGTAGTTCGCAAAATTCGTATTCCGAAAAGGGAGTCTAAAATCGCGCCTGAAGAAAAACGAGTGTTACTCGTTACAGCTGCACCATCTCTCTTCTGCAACAGGAACCGGCCTCAAGTACACCTTCCTCACCCCCAGCCACATTGCCGACTATGCCGGTACGAATATCTTTTGATATTTAGAAACTCAGATTAAAATTAGCCTGGATGTTTAGACGAGCTCCCCGATGCCAGCCTCGTTAACGACGTCTTCAATGACACGGCCTTTTTCATGTTCCTCAAGGACCTCGCGTAAGATGCAATGTCGATGTGTTTGAAAATTGATTTCAGCCAGCTCTTCGACAAGCCGGCTGGGGAGCGGACTCGCCGCTACAACTCCTTGACCTTGGAGTTTTCGGACTCCCCAAGGTCAGAATGATTTTCAAGACTTGAATTTGTTTATGAGAATATTGTTCAGAAATATGAAGTGATTAAATTATTGCTTCAGAATGATGAGCGAGTTCTCACCTCCTCGAGTTGTGCAGGAGGACGCGTGGGATGTGAGGATCAAGAACAATCCTGACATCGGCGGTCAGTTCATAACAGAACAAATAATAAACTGATATATTCATGATTTACAACAAGAAGCTTTACAGGAATCTTCGAGTTCCCAAAAGACGCAGAATCCGTCATGAATTACCTCTTGGTCACTTCCAAGCTTTTCCGTTTTCGGATTTCGCTGCGTAAGCTGCTCCAATTGTGCTCTACAAATGCTTCCCTTTCGGCGCTTAGAGACATGACATGAGAACTTGAATATATTGTCAAGCGCCCAAGCAATTCTAACTCATCGATCGGGAGTCAAAATGTCAGCTTCTTATATCTCTGCTTCCTCAGGGAGTTTGTTGCTCTAATTTTGCAGTCTTCGTTGGGAATCCAGGTTCAACTAGCATGCAAACTTTCAGCTTCGTAGCGCTTTTTTCCGAAGATACAGTAGGGGACTATGAAATAAACACAGTGTCGCGGAACGGGAAATTAGAATTGCTTGGGCGCGAGACAATAAAGCGGGAAACGGGGAAGCAGTGGATGTGGGGTATATTTAAAAATATTTTTAGGTAAGCCAAGCCGAATCACTGACTGACGCCCATCGCAATTTTGGGGGCTCAAGCGTCTTCTACGCCCCGATCACGGTGCGTATCTCAAATTTAAATACTCTCAATAAGAAATCTGAATTAAAAATAGATTACGTTTCCCAGGGGAAGAAGATATTCTTCATCATTCGTCCGACAGACGAAAACGTCCGCGAATTCGAGAAGGCCTTTTTGGACCGAATCGATCTCGATGTGGGAGAGAAGACCGAGCCGATCCTCGACAAGTTCAAGAACGACGTTTCTTTTTATAACTTACGTTTTGAAAAGGTCACAGAAAAGAAGTCCTCCTTAGAGGAGGGTTTTGAGGACCTTCCGAGTCGCACATGTAAACGTTCATGGTAGAGCTTGAAAAACGCTATTGAATGCTATATGGCTCTAAGTTTGTAGATGTTTCGGTGGTCAGATAGTGCGTTCAGAAGGCTTTTCCCTGAGAAACATGGACTGCGTGAAATTCATATTTCGCACCTGCCTCCATATTGGAAGCTTACCAAATCCTCAGATCTCGCACCCTTTTGCACTTAGAGTTGTGTCGATGTTATACATCAGTCGACAAATAATGAATTACATTGTTCCGTTGGTAAGTTTCCAAATTTCAACTCCGAAGGTCCCCAAACCCCTGCTTTAAGAAAACAACTTGATTTGTTCGAATTCGTCACTTTCATATGTATTCATCCAAACATCTGAAATTTCCAGCGAATCTTTTCAGGTCGAGGTGGCAGCTGGGGAGCTGATAATGATCCCGTCTGGAATCATCCACGCTGTCTATACGCCTGTAGACAGCGTGGTGTACGGTGGAAACTACCTCCACGACTACGCCATCGCCTCTCAGATATTGTCCGGATTTAAGACACGAATCATCTAGCGCTCGACTAGCCGCGGAACAGCACATCTCGGATTAGGGTCAAATTTTGTGTTTTTGAGCAACTATAATGATTCCACAAAAATTAATTTTAAAAGGGTTTGAAAGGACAACTAAAGTTTGACAGTACACCTAACAGCTGAAAGGACACCTAAAAAGAATAGATCCGAAAAAATTTTCCGATACTCCTTTTCGTACTTTGGGCCCCTCCCCCCACCCCAAGGAACCAACAGACAAAATTTGAGCCAATTCTGAGATGGGCTGTTCCGCGGCTATTCAGGCGATGAGAATCTATGTCTTAATGTGATGCGGAGGCTATGCGCGATCTACTCCGCTGTAAGTATCTCAATGAATAATCTACTGGGCTTGACATTCATTACGCTGCTTACCGCTGAGTAGTTCGCGCGTCGCCTCCTCATCACTGGTCGCCTTTTCTCAGCCTCATTTTCATTCCTTGACATTAATCTCACAGCGTCAATCGCATCCACGCTGAGAACAAGGACTTCTTCCCTAGCTTCGCGGAAATGAACCTCTACATCGCGGACATGAAGCGGGTTGCGATCGAGAGTAAGTCTTGGAGTGTTCAATTGTATTCATAAAAGATCTCTATCATATTTATATTTATTGCGAAACGATATTGTCTATCCTTTTTTCTTCAGCTGCCCTGGATGCTGGCGTATTTCCACCGAAGGAGGATGTGGAAATTGCCGCCATATTCTCGAAAAATCTCAACAAAATAAGGACAAAGTGGGGGAGTAAGAAAATAAAGCTGACCGAAGTAATTGAACGTACGAATTCAATAAATGATGAATGTTTCAGGTCAAAAAGGAGGTGCGGGATAGGCTCAAGGCACTCATGGATAAACTGGTTCGTTGTCCACTTTTATCTACTTCATTTAGTGATATTTCATGATATTGGAAACTAGAAAGCGGCCTCGAAATGACTCATTTCTTGATAGATTTTCCTCAATGCAGTTTTAAAATAGACAACCAATAAGAGAAGGAATCATGAATGTTTTCATTTTCCGAGCGAGGGAGTTCAATGTTTTTGGCTTACCGACAGCTTTTACTTCAATATTTTGCCATCCTGAACTACATCCGTGGAAATTCTGCCGATGTGCAGAAGCTTCGCCTGGTAAGATAGAACGAAAGTCCCTCGTATTGAGTATACTTCAGGAAAACGCCAAGAAGATTGGCAGGATCACTCAGCTCTTCACGGTCATGGTCACGAGGGCCATCGAAATGGCTAAGAAGATGACCGATGACTACTGGAAGGAGTTCGAGGGATTCGAAGAAGGATGCCCTGGCCGCATGAAGGCCTTGCTTAGAATCCCCTTGAATGCGTTCGAAGCAAATGAGGCTTTCCTTGACAATATTCATGCGCAGTTGGATATTTTCGAGAAGCAGTAGCATCGCGTATTGGATATTTGAATACTCCATCAAAAAGAAACGATTGTTGTTTCAAAAATATTTGTTGCACAATTTCGCATACCTGCTTATATTCCCGCAGCCTTTCATGTTGTTGTTATATTTCTGCACCTTATACTGTATAAAAGTTATACATGATTACACAGGGGCAGCATTTTGATTTTTTTATCACTTAGCCAATTTGTGTTTCTTGACATTATAAAATAAGCATCTTGAGGAAAAGTGCAAGAGGAGGGGTTTTCTCTAGATTTCCTGTTCTGTGTTGTCCCCTGCGTAGATCAGAGAGTTTCTCTCTCAGGTTCATATCCACTTGGCTTGACTACTTCTCCAATTGGTTCAGCTGATTCAGCATCTCAATCGAACAATTAGATACCGAGTGACGATTTAAATATACCTCTGAAGTGCGCCCGCGCCCGGTTCTGCTCCTTTTTATTCTCGATTGTCAACAGACGACTTTTTACAATGTTCCGCTTGACTGGTGCCGCTACTCATGCAAACATTTCCGTTGCTGAATCTTGTCGTGGTGCTCGCTCTCGTTGGCCGAGATAAAGTAGACAATTCTTATTCCAATTACATGATAATATAACAATATTGGAACAAATTGCACGGCGTCTCCACAAAATATCACGGAGAATCATCATCGCAACTCATACAGGCACTAAAAATTCTCAGGGAAGATGAGAATCGTCTAGGGCGACGCTTATTCAAAGTGCTATTCTTCGCCCTTTCGTGTTCGTGTTCCTCCTCCACCTCCAAGGGTAGATCCGGGGACACCGATCTTTTCAACTCGGGAGGCCTATAGATAGGAACTGTAAAACTTATGTTTGCGCCCTTGGATTTTTAAGCGTTTTCGTTGGTCGAGAAGGGGTAAGCAGGGGGAGGATAAGTAAAGCTTCGGTCAACCCTCAGAAGCGGAAAGCATTCGAATGTGTGTGCAAAGCGGGGAGGGATAGGATAGTCTCAGAGGCCGGGGTAGGAGATGAATTCGTGCATAGGTTCGGGGCGGATGTAGAGCGCCCAATCGACGTCTTTGGCTCTGTAAGAAGAGTTAAGGAAAGGGATGCAGGGGATCAATCGGGAATAAATAGGGAAGTCATGCCGAGTCGACGACATAGCACCTTTGTAATGATTTTCGGCAATGGTTTCGATGCAGAAGCTAAGGGATAAGACTACTACGAGCATGGAGAGAGCAGGAATGGGAGGCAGGCTGCGAGCCAAGAAGCGGAAATACCAACATGTGGAGTTTCGAGACGGAAGACTCCGTGCAGAACGTGTCCGTCTTGTAGTGGCACGACTTGTGGCACACCATCTTGCAGTCTGCAAGAATCACCCCAGTGCATCCATGATAAATGCTTCCTACCGCGGCATTGATAAGCTTGTTTAGAGAAGCTCCTTCCTATCCGGCTCTGGCAGACGTTGCAGAGGGCCCCACTGCAAGTTGGCGCCGTTCCTCGATATTTTAGTTCAGGTCTCCAACCCTTTGATCTTTACGGCTACGAAGGTGTGTTCGTTGTAGATGTGGAGCTTCTTGCCCTTCTTGAGTAGCCGCACGGCCGAGGGCTCGTTAAGGAGTGCCGGAGGGATCAGGAAATACCTAACAATAAGATTCATTTTTATGATTAGTCAGTAAGGTGATGGGACCACCCACTTCTTCTCGCCGCCCTCGAGGACCTCGAGGAGGAGGGTGCTGTGTTGGTAGAGGCTCTTGGTAGACTCGCCCGACCGTCCGCCGAGTGAGGTCGTCTCGAAGTAGCGACGATTCTTGCCGTCGGCCCCTGAAAACACAATATATTGGGGAGAGAATATCATCCATATATTGTCGGCGGAATAAAGGTTCCGTACAATTCGCTCATCGCCCTCCGAACTCTCTCCACGGTTCTCTCGTTGTCTGGCGGTTAGAGAAACGAGACAACAGTGGATAGAGATCGCAGGGCGATGAGCGACAGTCCGGAATGTTTTATTCTGCCGACAATATTTGACGCACTTAGAACTTCGACAATAGCAAACTCGCACCTGCCCATCTCGTCTGGGAGTGGTCCCTGCTGGGAGGGAGTGAGACGGCCTCCTCCATGTCGTCCGTCGGCACATCCACACTCCTCGCTCGATTCGTAGCCGGCTTCCTTCCCCGGCCAGAGAGGCGCTGCTTAAGATCCGAGAAGAAAGATCTGTCCCTCTTGGCGGCAGTGCCGTTTTCCTTCTCGCGGCCTGGATGGGGAGTGTTGACTGGCGGGCGATTGGCTTTGTACCTCTCCCCCTCGTCTCCTCTGTTAACTCCTCGTTGACGCGGAGATGGACGGCTTCGGGCTCCGAGACCGAGCTCATGCGGTTGTCGTAGTGAATCGCAGGTCTAGACATTTAGTTTGACTGTACGATTATTGATCTTCCTTACCCGTTATGCCTGGTCTCCGGCTCGAAGGCGAGGGCCTTGTCGTTGACCTTCTGGGCGTAAGGATAATCTTCCGTGTGTGCGATGTCCGCCGAGTGGAAGGAACTTTGTTGGCGAGGAGGCTGTATCAAACCAATATTCGATGGTCAAAGAGCCGGACCTGGCGATCAGAAGCTTTGACGGAGATGGTCGTGGTCTTCGTGGCATCATGTTCGAAGTCGTCTGAAAGAGAAGGGTAGGCTGTTAGATCCCTCGTCTAGTACCATGGGGATCATAGATGGGCCTTCTCGTCGTGCTGACGGTCTCGCGGAATTCGCTACCGTCGTTGCGCTTGATGGTGACCTCAAGTAGCCGCCTACTATTGCAATTATCAACACAACAGCCAAACACGAAAGAAAGATGAGCCAAAAACGAAAGAAAGATGTGTCTGGTGAAATTAGAATTGTCGAAACAAAACCCATCAATATTCGAACCTTGTCAACGGTCTTCCCAGGCACGATGAACGCGGGGTCGTAGTAAAAATCGAACTGAAATTCATTGTATACCAATCTATCGATGATTAAAGGCCTACTCTGCAGGTGAGCATTCCATCGACTTCATCGCTGTGGTATGGACGACCCTGGAGCTTCAGGATGTGGACGGCCTGAAATACTTAACTTAGAATACCGATGCACCAAAGCCCACCTCTCCACTACGCCTGATTTCTTCGAAGTTAACTATGGCCAATCCAAGGAACTTCTTGTCCTCCTCCCTCCTGGACGAGTCGCCGTCGTAGACTTCGAAGAGAATCTCCTCGCTGGCAGGGGTGAGGTCACTGAAATTGATCAATCCTGTTGGTTATCGCAGAAGTGTTCCAGTCATTCTCACTATCTATTCCAAACGAGGTACACTCGTCATTACAGTGAATGTGGAAAAACTCACAAGTCAAACGTCTCCTCCCAGTAAGGGTTTCCATTAAGGCTCTTCGTCGTGGCATACTTCTGTGGCGGCTCATCCATCTCGATCACGACGTACGGCTCTCGCACTGCAACGGCTCAGATGGTTACGCTCTCAAGTAGGACTAGAGCAACGTCGTTCCGTTCCTCCCGACTAACCGTTCGTCTTGAGTCCTCCCAGCCTGGCTGCCTTCAGGACACCGACGCGCAGCTTGTTCGGGTTCACAGAGGAGTTGTGTGTAGACATCAACTGATGGGAGACAACTAGATTGAATGCGAAAATATGCTTACTTTCGATGAAGGCTCGTTGATCTTCTTGAAGGTTTCGCCAACGGGTTGGATGAGCGGGGTGCTGTGGTTGGGGGAGTGGTGGTTGCTGGAGAAGGACTCGCGGATAGTGTCACGGAGGTCGCTGTAGCCGGTGGATGAGAGGTACGAGGCTGCGCTGGCCTAGACGGAACACTTCCTTGGGAGACTCCGACTGGACTTACATTCCCGAAGTGAGGGCTCATCCTCGGAATCGAGGAGCGATCTCCGACGGGGAGCGAAGTCTCCGAGAGATTGACATTGGTGACTGCGGAAAGGAGACAGCGCCGCACGCCATCCTCCACCAGCGCTCGGTCAACTTCCACTTGCTATAATCAAGGTCCTTCTCATATCCAAGAATATTCTCACGTAGTTCGGGTCCGTGTTCATGAGCTCGATCTCCATCTCGGGACGGCCGTTGAAGCAACCCATGACGTAGAGTTGATTGGCGATACACGCTAGGCGGGCCTCGACCTCTCCTCGTAGATCGATGATATTGGCGTCGAAGTTGGAGACGATCATCCGCTCAGGGGTCCTCTGAGAGGAGACGAGCTTCAGCTTCGTGAGCGGAAGATGAATGTTACTACGGACGGTCTGAAACGATGACCTTGAATATCGGCGGTGAAACACTGATCTTTCAGAGCCACATTCTCTTCATTGGATCTAATCATATAGACAAGTAAAAGGTTTGCTCTTGAAAGTTACGACCGGAAATGTATATCTGACGCGTTTGGAACTGCTATATTACCAGGTGATCACGCGGACCATTCTCCACTCGAATATTGCTCAATCGCGGTGCAGCCGCTGACTTGGAGTGATCTCCAAAGCCCTCGAAGAGAATCTCGCATTTCGTCTGAATTCGAATCAATGATCTGTCGGGAGTATTGCTCTAACCGGTGACGTCACTTTCTTGGCTGCTTCGTTGAGCGATTTTATCCATGCTTCCAGCGGCTCGGGGACTTTGTGCAGGTTGGCAAAGAGCCAATTGACGACGTCGTTGGTCCATTCTCCCCTGCAGTCAAAGACTCTTACACACACGGGGTGGCGGGACTCCACCAATCACGTCTTTGTCTCCCCGTGATAAATGAGCTATAGAGAATTCCCGACCTTTGAACCGGAGCCAATAAATCCGCTTTATATTTAGCCTATTGTTCACGATCATTGAACCGGATCTACTTAATCGGTTTTAGATCTAGCTCAAATGCCAATTTATAGTTGACAAATTTCCACCCGTCGCATCCTATCCATTGTTGAGGATAAGGGAACAAGCTGTCACCTCATCTAGTCTCGATTGTTACTCGTTCACCCAGCTCGAGATGTTACTATCTCCATCCCTCAATCCTTCCGGATAGGACAGCTGCTTGCTTTGCGGATGCTAAACGAGGCGCTATGAGAGCCCTCTTTTTCTGTTCCAGCGGGGCGGCGAAAGAAACGCTTTTGGAGGGGGGAAGAGAGGGCCAGGGATCTACTCTAAGTGTCTAATCCTCGTAGCCAAGGCTCGGCAGCCAAAGGATGAGTGAACCTATCGCATGTCCTCTCCCCTCTTCCTCTCCCCTTTACACACTCCGAGAGCAGCACACGTCCACTACCCGCCTATTTTCTCTTCCCCCCACTCTCCTTTACTACAGGAAGCATTTCCGGATAAGAGGCATTCCAAATAGAAGACACTGATAGCGATGTTCGGGTCTAGATTGTCGATTCTTGCAAAAATGGAACAACAAACAGATCAAAGGCGTTCCGGCAGCTAAGATCTAGAGCAGGAGGAAAGGTTCTGGGAACTTCAAGAAAAACAGTCTCTCGTTGTAAATGAAGTCATAACATGCAAGATGGGAGTCTATTGCTGTGACTAAAGACGGACTTGTAGAAAGATTACCATCCATAGGATTATGGGTAAGATTTCATTACAGATCTAAGGTGGTCGGTACATTGTTACTCTTATTCCTTTTGAAGGCCATATACACCATGAAAAACTCACGTTCCGCCCTTGAGGTTGCCGTTGGCGGCGGGGCTGCGGGGGGTACCGACGCCTCCTCCCGGCTGCACCCCCAGCCGCGTCAGGGCCAGGTAGCAGAGGCCGCCGACGATGGCCCAAGAGAGCAGGAGCCACGAGAGGCCGTCCATCGCCTCTCCCACTGAAAGATAACCTAATTCATTAGGGAACTCCAGCTTCTCGGCAGGGCTCAGGGCGATGTTACAACTGCAGTGGGCAAGTTATAATAATTTGACTAAAGAATAACTGAATCAGGAACTAGACTGTTTTCCCTGGGCCTCTCTATTCATTAGCTAGACGGCGGACTAGACTGCACGGAAAGGACGGGCAAACACTCTACGGAGATAAAACACCAAACCTTTATTTCCAACTTACAAGTAGTGTGGTCCTCCAGACTCGGGGGATTCGCGCTAGACGGCGCGGAACATGGCAGGCTCCTCTAGGAAGGTGAGAGGATAATGGCGGTGAGGGGGCGCTGAAGGGAGGGCGACGGTCTGGCCACCCCTCCTCTTCCCCCCTTTGTCGTCGTGTCGTCGAATTCGAGAGGAGAAAAGGCGCGACGAAGGGGATAAACAGAAGGGAATCCGGAGGGATCGGACGTCGAGCCGCCCGGACTCTCCCGGATCTCGCTACATCTTAGAGCAAGAGCAGGCAAAGACAGGGTGTTAGTATAGCTTGTACAACATCGGGGATATATTTGTGTTCCTGACCCTCTCCCGCGCCGCCTGCAGATGGGATGAGTACTACTCTATCTTCACTTCCCTTTGTTCCTACTCACCACTTCCCGGAACCAGAACATTCATTAGGAACGAAAAGATCAGATTTAGCTAGCGCTATTTGCCTTTGGAATTCGGGATCTGACATTCCCGGGGCGGCTCTCGGCAAAGGACACAGATGTCACTGATATCCCTCCACTCATCATAGCAAACAGGGGGGACGACGGATCGTGCAATGACAGGGGACATGGGAGACCAATCAGAGGCCCTATATATAATCACGATGCCTAATCCCATGGACAGACTTAGACGTGACGAATCGTCAGAACGCAAAGAAAGCTACTCGGCTCGGGGGGCACAGAGGGATGAGCAGTTGGCAGGGGATGGAAAGGGGATCAGTCGCTCACTCCTCATTCACTCCCCTCCCTCCAGTTACTGCTGCTCTCGTCGTCGCTTGACAGGGTGTAATAATCAGCGAGAAAGAGGGATGGAAGGAGAGGAGAAGGAGGAAAGGACCCACTGGCCCCCACCTCGGAAGTAGCCCCCGAGGCATGAGATGAACTCAGAGTCCGACTCTTGACAGAGATTGACACGCAGCTTGGTGCCAATTACCGGCTCCTTCCTTTAGGCAAACATTCATGATGCCCGGTGAAATGCAATTCTCTCACACTACCCCGAATAAAGGAGGCAGCACTCGACTTTGCTAGTTACCCCCATTGCACTTCCCCATCTCGTGAACTCATAAGCTGGTTTTAACCTTTAAAAAGTTCAAGTGAGCGAATGACACCTCTCTCCAACTATTACCACTCCCTCTTAACACAGTTCTTATGGCGCGAAGAATAACGCATGCCGTCTGCCCGGTTAGCTCAGTCGGTAGAGCACCAGACTCTTAATCTGGCTGTCGCGGGTTCGAGCCCCGCATCGGGCTGCACTTTTGCTTTTGCCAATACACATTTGAGGAATCTCCATTCGTGCTCCCTCTGAAATAAGGGAGATGTTCAGCAATGGCAGTTCAATCCATGGAACTCGAGCACCTCGTGAACTGACAAGAAGGTCAAAGTCCAAGTGAGCGAATGACACCTCTCTCCAACTATTACCACTCCCTCTTAACACAGTTCTTATGGCGCGAAGAATACCGCATGCCGTCTGCCCGGTTAGCTCAGTCGGTAGAGCACCAGACTCTTAATCTGGCTGTCGCGGGTTCGAGCCCCGCATCGGGCTGCACTTTTGCTTTTGCCAATACACATTTGAGGAATCTCCATTCGTGCTCCCTCTGAAATAAGGGAGATGTTCACCAATGGCAGTTCAATCCATGGAACTCGAGCACCTCGTGAACTGACAAGAAGGTCAAAGTCCGTGAGCGAATCACACCTCTCACCAACTATTACCACTCCCTCTCAGCACAGTTCTTATGGCGTGAAGAAAAACGCATGCCGTCTGCCCGGTTAGCTCAGTCGGTAGAGCACCAGACTCTTAATCTGGCTGTCGCGGGTTCGAGCCCCGCATCGGGCTGCACTTTTGT
>JACMIG010001444.1:6460-20389 GCA_014805385.1 Levipalatum texanum
ACAACGAGAAATCAATGGCTCACTTCGTGTGAAGACTTGAAGGTGCTGACGTGGAGGTGTTTCCGTTCGCTTGTTGTCTGGAAACAAATTAATTGTTAAGACGCGTTTATTGTAACCACCGAGCAGAAGGGGGGCCCCCGGACAAGGTGCATCCAGAGGACATGGGTGCCGCGGTTTTTGTGTGTTGGTGTGCCTCGCGGCCCTGACTACCAACATATACTTCGTTTGGGGAATAGTTGATTCTAGACCTTTCTAGAAGAAAAGATGTGTAGAAATTCAATATTCCGTAGTATTTGACTCCTTGACATTTTTTCGGGTGTAAAATTTTTTTACATTTTCGTGCTCGGGAGCATCATATTTTCACAATTGGTCCAAAAAAAAATCGGTTATGGGGTCTAATTATGGCGTTATATAAAAGTGCTAAAAGTGCTCATTCGGTTCTTAATGTTTTTCTCGAAAAAATCGTACTACTGGAACCGCTGATTTCTAATGCAAAACGCAGACTGATGTCTCTAGGGTACCACATAAAAATTTTAAAAAAATCTGAGTTATCATTTTTTTGTAAAGTGCATTTGAATGTTCAAAAACCTCGATTTTTCGAGAAGTTGATGCCAATCAACTATTTGTATCTTTCTACCAGGTGAATTTCAAAAATTCTAAATGTTCACAAGTTGCTCGTATTAAACCCACCTACCACTTCCACACATACAATGTTCGGGGATTTTCCGAAACTGACTGCCGATTTGAGATGTAAGGGGGGACCTCATGGATTTTTTTCAACCCATGATACGGGTATCATGGTCCAAAATGTGCAAAAATGAAGTTGGTCAAGAACGGTTTCTAACATCTTTTTATGGCCATGCGAACATTCCTTAGTCGATTTAGGAACACTTTATTTTTGCACATTTTGGACCATGATACCCGTATCATGGGTTGAAAAAAATCCATGTGGTCCTCCCAAATGGCCAGTCAGTTTCGTCAAATCCCCGAACATTGTATATGTGGATGTGGTAGGTAGGTTCAATACAAGCAACTTATATACAATTAGAATATTTGATACCCCTGTGGTAGAAAGATACAAATAGTTGATTGGCATCAACTTCTCGAAAAAATCGAGGTTTTTGAACATTAAAATGCACTTTGCAAAAAAATGATAACTCAAATTTTTTAAAAAATTTTATGTGGTACCCTAGAGACATCGGTCTACGTTTTGCATTAGAAATCAGTGGTTCCAGTAGTACGATTTTTTCGAGAAAAACATTAAAAACCGAATAAGCACTTTTAGCACTTTTATAAAACGCCATAATTAGACCTCATAACCGATTTTTCCTGGACCAAATATGAAAATACGATGCCCCCGAGGACGAAAATGTAAAAATTTTTTAACATCCGTCAAAATGTGAAAGAATCAAAAAATATGATTTTTTGAACTTGTTTCATACTTTTTGTTCTAGAATGTTCTACAATCAACTATTCCCCAAACAAAGTATATGTTGGTAGTCGGGGCCGGGGGGCACACCAACACACAAAAAATGCGGCACCCCGGTCCCTGCCCCTCGGAAATACAAGCTTGTCCGGGCATGCTCGAATCTTACAAAACACTCGTCTTAAAGGAGCCGACCCACCTAAATTTTTATATTTTATTCGGAAAGAGCGTGAAAAATGCTTCAAAACGATACCAGACATTGATTTTAGCGATTTTTCTTTGAATTGTTATGAATAAGACAACAAAAGTTACCGCCAGCGCATTGATCGTTCAGAAAATTCGTGGCGGGACCAAATCCTCTAAAATCGTTTGCCGCGATCCCATGGCCAAATGATCTACTAACTTCGTTTTCATGTGTTCGAATGGGAGGGGAACTGCTTTCCCCACCATATGAAAAGAAAACCTGCCTCGAAATGTAGATCATGATGCTTTTATCGGCACTTGTAGCCAAACTACAAACTATAAAGCCACCACATTTTATATCGTAATCGCGACCTTTGAAAAATCGTAACAATTCGTAGAAAAATCGTAAAAATAAATGCTTGGTATCATTCGGCAGCATTTTTCACGCTCTTTCCGAATAAAATTCCAAGATTGCATTTGGCTCCAATGACCCGTTTTACAGCCAGATTTAAAAAAAAATTATTTCAGGCATCATACTGTTACTCCTTCCTGAATATGTTTTCGTGATGATTGTTGTTTTTGTGATGTGCCACGAAATCTCACTGCTAGAAATATCCGGTGGAATGCATTTATTCGGGATGGGGTTGGCCAAATTACTGATTGGACATGCCAAGAGTAAGCTTGAGAACCGTCCCTCCATCCGCTGTGTAGCGCTGGCCGATGATGAATTCAGACTGCGAGCGATCCGCGAGGAAGAGAATGAGCTAAACCGTTTATATTATCTCACATCTTTTCATTAAAATCTTAAACTACGTTTTCACAAATGACTGGAAATGTCAAAAATTCCAATATAACGAAATAGTTAGGAAACCTTGGCAATGTCATCGGGTCGCCCGGATCGTCCAACTGGGATAATATCGCGATTGGCTCCACGGCGATCGTAGCGCTGTCATAGATCTCAATTTAAAAAAAACCATTCTTCGGTGTCCCTTGCCTCCTTGCATTGCTCCTCACTTCCCATGCCTGCGTTGTGCGCGAAATTCGTCTCGATTATGCCGGGGCTAAAAATGAACCCTTCGAAACTTTAGCGCACTCGACAAAACCTGACGGAGTTGACTCGAATCCCTTTGAGTATCAGCGTTCCCGCCATCTGCACTGTGATCTGGTCAACGGCCGCCTTAGCCGTCGCGTAGTATGTCGCATACTAAACCTTCCATAGCTCAGTGGTAGTGGACTCCGCTAGCGATCGGAGGTCCCGGGTTCGACTCCCTTGGGCGCCAGAACTGAGTAACTCACCCCTCCCAGGCAGAATGGCTGTCCACCGACGGAGGACACGTTAACGATGGCACCCTTGGTCCTCTCCAAGTGCGGGATAGCGAGTTGCGAGATCAGGATGACCCTGGAAGCGTGTTAAATTCGAATCATAAATGAGCGGGAAAGTATAAACTCACGATCGCACGTTGACAGCAATGTTGCGATCGAAGTACTCGATGGGTTGCTCGATTCCGGCGCGTCCTTCGGGGTCCGGGATATATGCTCCGGCATTGTTGATCTGACAAAAAGTCAGTTTATTACGAAAGAGGCTTTGGAGCTAGGCTGCGGAACCGTAAAATAGCAGAACCATTTGGGACCAACACGACATAAATCAGCAGTTTATCGTTCGTACTACTGCTTCGCACCACAGAACCTGTAAATCATTCCGCGCGCACACTATCGGTTCTTACCTGCGAAATTGCAAAATAGGAGCACCACGATTTCGCTGAGGCGCGCTTTATGGAAGCGTGTTTTATCGATCACTGAACCGCGGTACTCCTATTTTTGCAGTTCGCAGGCGCTGCTAACGGCAGGGTGCGCGCTAAGCGATTTAGAACTTCTGTTATGCGAACCAATACGAGCTGTGTATGTCCTTAATTTCCATTGTGCTTTCTCTCGATTCACTACGCTTTGATCCTTCTAGTGTAAAAAATCTGAACGTACCAATACATCAAGTCCTCCGAACTTGGCAACGGTTCCGTCGACGATTTTCTTGGCGGTATCCTCCAGTGCAATGTCTCCGAGTACCTGTAACAAGCAGAGAAAATTCTTGAAATTTTCCTTTCTACTATCGCAATTCGCAATCCAAGCAGGTCTAAATTGCCATTTCTTTCATGGAAAAGTGTTTTCTCTTGTTGACTTGCAGGATAGAGCCAACGTTCAAAATATGAGCGTAGTTGCAAAGTTGAATGCTGAAAGTGCTCTACATCGAAGACATCGCTCTCCTTGGCTCCGGCTGCGAGGCATTCCTTCTTGGTGACGGCGAGGGTGTCAGCCTTCGTGCCGGTGATGGTCACTCGTGCACCCTGCTCGGCGAGACGATGAGCCACTTCACGCCCGATTCCATTGGAGGAACCTGAAGACGGGAGTTGGCACAATAGAAAATTGATTGAGCACCCTTGCTGTTCAGCTACACAGGTTTCAATGATCCCTAGACACAAATAGGGCAGTATAAAAAACATACCGGTGACAATAACGGTCTTGCCGGAGAAGAAGGCCGCCATAGCTGTGATTCTTCTGGTAAGTTCATTCTAACTTCCCCTGTTAATATAGTCCCGGCCCTCCGTTGTAGTGTGGGCTCACTCTCCCTGTTGTTGTTGGGTGGAGTGTGTGCTGGAGACGAGAGACTGTCTATGACCGGGAGACGGTAGAGAAAACGAGGAACAAAAGGGAAGAGAGTAGTTCGGGACGCTATGTAGGCGAGTCGGTTATTCTTAGAGCAAAGTGTTATCAAGCCTGAAAGAAAGTTCGAGTCTGTACTCAATCCGCACAGACTCGAACCACTGCTTTTAATACTATTTTCTGGCCCTGACCTATTGTAAGCGAAATAAACAATTCTCGATTTCGCATACACACAGAAAAAAAATCTGCCATATACAGTACCGGCAAAAAGTTTAAGAACACTTTTTAATTTGTTCACATTTGTTCATCATTGCGAAAACTAATCGAATCTGGATCCGGAAGAAAGCATTTTGTAGTTAAAGATGAGCTCGTGACGATCCAATAATCAGATTTTGGCATTTCGGCATTTGAAGGTCACATTTGCATACTAGCATGACGAAATGTCACTTTTTTCATTTTCACCGCACCGACACATATGTATGTATGTGTCTTCATCTCGAAATATTTTTATAGGTTCATCTGGAAATATTTTTGATATCATCATCTCAAACTATTCGAAACTAGCGGAGCTATGCTCCGCTAGATTTGTTGTTCCAATGTCCGTGACACGAGTCTTGGACGCCCTAACGGTATCCGGCCTGTTCGTGTAGCAGTTGTGCCAAATGTGTAGCATTGTGTGTCTCGACCGCGAGCCGGGTGTTCGATTTCTCTATCTCTACACTCACGCTCTCTCTCTCTCTTTCTCTCTCTCTCTCTCGCATGCACGTGCTCCGAGCCCCAGGAAGCCCTCTCTTTCCCAAATCCATGAAGATTGCGATGCTCATCATTCCCATGACTTCGTCAACGGTTTATGTATTTGCGTTCTCTAGTGTTTTTCATGGAAACTTTTCTAAGCGTCTAAACAAAGAGTCGTGAAGTCCCGAAACAATGTTCTCGCTTGTGCATGTCCTGCGCACGAACTCTCTTGAAAGTCGTGCTTCATCATCATGTACCACGTGTCTTCAAGCAAACACAACTGACGCAGCTTTCACTTTTTCTGCCCAGCTCTGCTACTGTCTGATGCAGCTATCCAGCGAATCTGTTGTGACTCGGAGCGAACAAAAATTGTATCTTTATTGCTCATAAGTCATTGATGTCGTCTGTGAGTCGATAGAGCTGTGGGGCTTTGCGGCGTAGCTGAATCTCCGAGGGACCAACAGCGTGCTATAAAAGAAACAAGAAACTCTCTAGGAGAAGGAGCCAGCTCACCTCAACCTTATCCATGTGACCGCATCGGCGCGCCACCGAAACGGAGAACGGATGGCGTGCAAGGGAATGAGGGGCTGATGGAGTCGGCTCGGAATAAGATCACACGAGATCATCCCGTTATCAAGGGTCCCCGGATACATCTAAATATTCTGATATATAGAGATTTCTCCGATTATTTCAGGGTCAATTTGTGGCGCAGTCGTGTATTCATAAAAACGGAAACAACTCGCCGTTATGCTGTCCACGTAAATAGCGCGGCTGATCATTCGGTAGACGTCGTTCCTCTCCGATGGGAGCATGCAGATATCGACGTAAAGAGGACTCCGAATAAACTTCTGAAGAAAACATCAATACAATTTACGAGCGGAGTTTTTTGCATGATAGAATCTAAGAACCGAAATAAGACGCCCAATTCTCAGCCCACTTTGAGTGCACTATTCACCTTCTTTCTTTGCCTCCTCAAAACATTAAATTGAGCTTACCTGCTCTGGAAATATGTGCTTTGGACCTTCGAGAAGTACGAAATGGTTCCAAAGGAAAATGGCTGGAATACAATTGCAATTCGTGAAAAGGATAAAGATGAGCGACTTTCAGTATCTGAAAATTATGTTCACTTTCCAATTTTAGTAAAGGGAAACATACAAATCGTTCGTCTATTCGTCCATAGAATTCTCTGTCGAAGTTGGGCATCTTCATGAATAGCTTAGTTGCGTTTTCTGAATTCCTTTTAGCAATAAGATTCATGGAGAACAGAGTTACCCAAAAATTGCCAGTGCTCGAATAGGTCGTGTTCATTTTCTAGGAAGTCATCAAAGATCAATGGAATGATGCAAGTAAAATAGCTTTGAATCTAAAATCATCTGCTATTTATGAATGTTAAAAAATAAACAATTACTTCTTCGGGTGGCAAATGAACGCAGAGATTCAGAATGTTGGTCCTTTCATCGTACGTCATATCCGTGTAAAATCCCGCACAAATAGCTCCTATTTATTCCGACTCCTGAACTTTTGAGTTTAATTTAGTTACATGGGTACCTCACAACTTTTAGCTCCTTCGAAATAATCCGTGATTCGCTTATGATCTTGGCCATTAGGACTGCCTGTGCGGCGGTGCGACATTTTCTGTGAAAACAAAAAATATTTAAAAAAATATTTTAAAAAAACATACGGGACTTTATCGCGTACGATTGCGGCTTGAAAAGCCTCTGCATCTCGTCGCTGGCTTATTGTCATGTCTTGGAGGTTCTCCTGGAAGCAGCCAAACATCAGATGAGTGTAGCAATCGAGAATCTTCAGCTCGTCGATCCCGAGTTCATCGGCTTTGAACAGTGAAGCAAGCGCTGTTTGCACCGCCTACAATTACTATTTCAAAGTGCATTTGTTTTTAAAACCTTCTGAACATCTGCTCGCAGAAAAGCTTCCGAAAGCACAGGCATTCTTGCAGCATTTTCGAGCAGTTCTTGCAGCCTTTGTAAATCCTGAAGACAAGTTCAAATTTCAAGGGCAATAGTAAACCTCGCTCCTTTCATCTGCTTCTTGTGCTTTGCCATAAACATGTGTTGCCCGGATAAATAGCTGAAAAGGTGTTTGAAAACAAGATTCGGCTACGATGTGCTACCTTACTTGCTTTCCGACGCATTGACCAGTCGGAAAGCATCTGCTGGCAGTTGTGAATTAAGGTCCGAAGCGATGGCCTCATCGAAAATTGTCTTGAAATGAACTTATTTTAAGGAGCAACAGGGACAATATTGTGATATTTGCGGGAGAAGAGAAAATAATACGGTTTCGCGTGGGAATGGCCTGGATTTCACTACTATGAATGAATATTGTTTATAATATTATTTTAACAGAACGCACGAGAACAAAGTAGTGAAGGTGCACAACAAGGCAGCCTTTCGTGAGTGTGAGCGACAGCGAGAGCACACGGGCGGGAGAGAGCAGAGAGAAAGAAAGGGTGACGCCCTGCTGCGTGGCAGAATCGATTGCGCCCGTGAGTCATGGGCGACCAAGTGGGTTCGGAGGGCTCCAGCGGCTATCCCGAACATCATACTACAATGCGTATGAAAAGCCTCCTCTTTCAATTCTATCAAGTATCGCCGTGCTCCCAAACCATTCCTCGATCTGCTAATGCCCGCGTTATGGCGCTAATAAGGAATGATTTCTTGCTCCATTACACATTTTTGCAATCAGATTCCTTTTATCAGCAAACTTACAATCATAACATTCAACAAGCGCACAAGCAGAGGTGCAAATATTGACGACAAGAACGAGCATAGAAAGATCACACATCCGAACACCACCAAAAAATTCCCAGAAATGCAACGTTTGCTTCTGACCGTGAAACTGTTCCGTTTCTGCCAAAGAAGTGAAAGAGAAAAAGCATACTTTGAACTGATGGTGCACAATCTGTTCCTTTCGCGTGTTTGCACCTGCTCCACTGTTCTCTCGCTTCTCTAACCGCGGTTAGAGAAACGAGAGAACAGTCGAGTAGGTGCAAACGGAACGCGAAAGGAACAGCTTCTGCACCACCACATTAGCGCCCGATTGATCTACCGGTTGTTCAAGGCTAGTTCTCGGGAGCAAGCTGATACACTCCCACACCCCCAACATACGCACAGTCCACTCACCAATACGAATATTGCACAAATCACATGACTTTTAATTAAAATAGTTCACCATCGTGGTTCTCTGCAACAACAATTCGCCACTCTTGCGAAAATCATCGCTTAAAGTACAGTTCTTGGAGTTCTTGGATAAGAGGAACACAATGTAATTATTGTTCAACTTGGATATTGCGTTCGGCAGTATCCAAGTCGTCCTATACGCTTTCAATCATTCTTTTGAGGGCGCATACCAACACCAATTTCTCTGAGCATCTCGCGCTATTTAGTGTACAAGCCCAAGTTGTTCCCATCTCGTTGGTCGTTTGCTCGTGGCTACAATGTGGTCTAATATTTCTCTCGACTATGGTCTAGACCTCGATCGCGTCTTCTTCATTACTATAACGCAATGGCAAGTTTTTAGAGTAGCCAAAAGTGCATTCATTGCCAGCTATGCATACGTGCATTCGGGCATATCTCTTTTGATTGTGACTCCCGCCTTTTTCTTCCTGATCCTACGACATTCTAAAGGCATAGCAAAAGACTACAAATGCGGCGTCGTTGTTCTGCAGGTATGAGTTTGGTAAGAGCTGATGAATTCTATGGTTTCCGGTCTTCCAAGTGTCTGGAGATATCTGGATGTGTCTGGGATACCAGCTATATCCCATTCTTCCCGTACCAGGATTTATCTGTAATGGATTTCTCTGTCGCGCGGGAGTAAGCGGGCGAATCATGCTGGTAAAACCTTCACAGGCTTGGATTCGATTGAATTCTACCTATTTTTAGACGGGAATGTCGATCGTGGTCATCAACGTCGTGTTCGTTTTTCTCTTTATACTCTTTCGAATGCATCAGCAAATGCTGCGTAATAGTCACAGCAAGATGAGACTATCGGAAAGGTGCCCAAACATTTGCCACCTCCTAAACACACAAAAATCCAGACAACAACTTGCTTTCTGCCTTGTGTTGTATTTGATGCTTGCTTTAAATGTGTTTGGATTCTACTATTGGGGCTCCGACGTTTCGAACATCGAAGAAGAGCTCAATGTAAGGTGGCCAGATAATGTGATAAGTACCTTTCATACTAAAGAAACCTTCGATTATCTGGCTGAAGCAATACCCGATCGTTCAATTATATGGTCACACTGGTGAGATGAACGAGTTCGCTAACGGTAAGATTTCTCAACGTTAGCTAGAAAAAATAGCGGTAGATTCGCCAAATTCAGTTTTGTTGTCGAATTCACCACTTGTGATGTGTCGTTATGTTAATGTGTAGTAGTGTCAACGTACTAGTAGTCTCTTATAGAAATGAGGCTGCTCGCGGTATCCGTGGCGATCATATTTCCGCTCGTTCCTCTGCAGTCTTTCCATCTCGTCAAGGAACTAGCCAATCAGCGGGTAACTAAATATTTTACGTCATTTTTCATCATGGTTGTGACAGCATCGGAAAAATTCCCGAGAATCATAGAATAACCTGTTCGCATAAATAGATTGTGACAAATATCTATTACGTAACAGTTTCACCTGCACCATTGATTCTCGTAACAACGAGGCGTGTAATTTCAAGACGAATTGTCAGAATGGATTGATAACATTTGGTTCATGACAAATGACTTTCCACTATTCTACCTGGAAGTGAAAATCATCTCAGAAGCACGTCATGACGAGGACACAACACATGATGGCACGTGCTTGTATCATTCTATTGATTCGGGTAAGATCATAGGTGGAGTAACTGCAAGATTCCCTGTCCGTGAAATATCTGGTTTAATTGGGACCAAAGTGCACTTCGGCCTATGTCTTGTCTGCTTTCCATAATTACAGTAAGTGATGCTCCTCATACTCCTTCTTACAATTAGTGAAGTAGTGGACATCGTGCTCAAAACGGAATAAATGTCTACTTCCATTAGGACTTCCTGGTATATCTTGAGACGAGGAGGAAGAGCAACATGTTGGAGAAATGGGTGTTGTGATCGCCATTGTTATGAAAGCTCACGGGGTTGTCAATTTTGCGAATCGAATGGACACATTTTGCTCAAACTTTTTTTTCTTCAAAATAAACGGGATTGCAGTTCGCCGCTGCCGGCTTTCTCTTCATCCTTCCGCTGGCCCTCCTCTTCCTGGGAATGATTGGATTCCTCAACTGGATACCCTCCCCCGCCTTTCCCTATGTTCGCGCTATATCTGTGGTTGGCCGATCGATTTATCAAGAATATTGATTTTTTCAGTGCATGTTCTACTCGCACTCCATCCCGTGCACCATCGTTTTCCTCTTGATGAACTCGACTTATCGAAGAGTAAGGCTGATATGAACTTGTATTTATGAAACATTGTCAGGTCGTAAAGATGTATATGTTTAAAACACTGCGAATGGAGCGCGTCAGCAATGCAGTTCTAAGCATCGGCGACTCGTGCGCAACGGCTGCAACGCCGTTGGGAACGCGCGCACAAATCTTGAATGCATCGACCAATACTCCACGCTGATGACTAATATGCAGTATTACTAAAGATCGAAGAGTTGATATTTATTATTACTAATATTTATATTTTTATGAACCCATGGGGAGTACAGATGTTACAAAATTCCAATATTCTATTGTTTTTGTGTTTTTACTGTTCCGTAGAGGAAGGAGCGTGACCCTGCAAAGCCCAGATCTTACTCGGAAAATTCGTTTTATAATGAACATCTGACGAACACAGGCAGTCCTATCAATCGATTACATTGGCTATGCGGGTGATTATTTCCCAGACTAAATTGTTTTTATTTATACCATACAGTAAGCATCTCAAGGATACGACTGATACTTATTATCATTTTTCGCGAACGATTCGACAACTATGTCCCCGCGTTCTCGATACAGCGTCGAATGCTCCTCATTGGTGGCCACAATGCCAGCAACAGACTCGGAACGACTGACATTCACTTCGAACGAAAAAGAAGAAAAAGTCTTACTATTATAGTCCGAACCACCGAATACTCTCTTGGTTGTGTCATGAATTCAAGCATTTTGTGAGTATGTATATAAAGTTTTGGCAATATTCTTTTCGTCATTGTGCGCGCAGTTTTAGCTGTGGCTCACTCAATGCTCGCAAAACTTGGTCTATATTCGCTGCTCGGCATTCCCACTGGCTACCGATGGTGTGATAGTGACAACGGACGCGGAGAGTGGTCCGTGGCCCAGCAGGACTTGACGAACCTCAAACAGGTTCTCGAACAAATGTGAATAGGGACTCAAACTGCTTGTACGGTGCCACAAAGTAGAACATGAGAATTGGATTGAATGTTGGAGGGATTGCGACAAACTGAGGGGCGATAACAATAAAACCAAACCCTGAAACTTACAACAAAGATGCAGAATTCCATGGCAGGATGATGGGCGATATTGAGGACCATCACGAAAAACATGGATAGAGCGAATATGTATGAGAACGGAAGAACCGCATGGAAAGTGAGTGCCGAAAGAATATTAATTTCTTTGGAAGTTTGAATTGCTTGGGCGTCGAAATGAATTTGGCTCAAGGCTGAAGTTCTTGCAGAACAGTTACCTTGATCAAGGATTCGTGCATCTTCAAAGTTCGATCACTCATTGCGTTCGCGAGTAATGCAAGACGCATTTTGATCTTAAATCATGTGATTTTTGCTATGAGTATATGCAAAAAATCAATCAACCTTTTGCCTCATGAATATAATGAAAGTGTAAATAGGGTAATTTCCGACTCCGACGTACATAACTGTATAGAGTGTCGGAAACGTGAAAACATCTTCGACACCTAACTATGTGTATTTGCTTTTTACATTTGTGTTTTAAATATGACCAGTAATAACGAGTTCGTCTATTTCATCCAATGGATAAAGGCGGGAAAAAAGAATTCGCATCACAGAATCGTCGCTTCGGCCTACAATGAGGGTGCACTGAAAGTATCTCTTAATTTCGCTATTGTCGCATCGAACCAGTTGAACAAAAGGTGGAAAATATAGGGCCATCATAATTATAACAAGCTTCCGAGTCGTTGGAGCTGGGCGAATGAGAATCACATATCTAAATATTTTCTTTCGAGTATTTTTAGGCCTTTTTCGTACCTGTACCAGAATGAAATGCACATCATCATTAGGCTGTGCATGAGTGTATGAAGTTGAACGCAGTACAAAATAAAACAAAATTCAGCAGAATACCAGCCACAAGGACCATACATCACCACCACAACTTGAGTGTAGAATGGAATGAATCGAAAATATACTTGGTTAATTTCCACTTCTTCAAACACCTTATCATTGTAGCGAAATCTATTATGCATGAAATGGTGTCTAAGCATGCGGAGCACATAATGAGCATCGAATACTTTGCAAAATATCGTGGAGTTCGCACTGAAATGGCAACTGACAAAAATATGTTCATTGTCAAACCTGAATAAAAAAATTAAACATGATTACTTATCATTTCTGACCAATTCCTGATAAAACGCCGTGAATGACGTGAAAACATATATCCAGTAGACTACTTTGCATAATTTATTAAAATATAGAATTTACAATGATTTATCCAGAAGCGTAAATTTCGTTCCAGCAGAAAAATGCTCTCGTGAATTGTGGATAATTTATTTTCTTGTTATTACTATCAATCTGAAATTGGTAAAGAAATTCCTGGAACGTTCCAATTTAATTTATAGTCCCAAGGCTCAAGTTTCTGTGTTTTCCTCTTCGCTAGTGAAAAATCCACGATGTGATTTCTCTGTTTTCAGAAATACTGATTCAGGCTACATTGAAAATCGCACGGTTTGGTTGACAAGTTCCGTATTTTTCACTTCATTCCGACAACTATGATAATACGATGGGAACCGCTTAATTACAGTCGAAAAGTCTGGCGGATTGTCGATCGACAATTATTACAAGAAGCAGTAGACGGAATGCTTGCGCAGTCAGTAATTTCGGGTGTGGGAAATTGCGGCTCTGTAATGTTGACGATATGTGGTTAAACACATTGTTCACATCGGAGTTTTTCTCATGACTCCACCCACAGATTGCATGTCATTGCTCATTTGCATGAAAATAATTTCGCCCCCGGTTGGCAAAGGGACAAATCATAACTGAACGGGCAACCCTTTTTGCTTGTCGCTATCCGCTGCAATGCTGTGGTACACTATTATAAGCGGACAGAGAGAAAACATCTCGATTGGTAAGTGTTTACTTATAAAATGCGACAAAAACGTTAGTGTAAAACGAATTTGATCCGAAGGTGACACAATTTCGTAAGCTAATTGATTTGAGTTGTCGGCATGGTTCTGAGCGCACTTCTTCTCTTTCTCATTACGCGGTATTCGCATAAGGAAATTGGGACATACAAGTACCTTCTGATGGCAAATGAATCAGAAACGCAGATGGATTCTTGGCTGATCGCCTGGCGATTCAGCATTTTTGGGTAAAGTTACCCATTCCATTTGGGTTGGCATCGTGTCAAGAAACATCCTTCAATTTGCATTAAACTCCATGCTTCATTATGGAAAAGGAAGCATGGAGCTTCTACCGTGTCCGAGAAGTCGAGCAGCACGCTTCAGATTTATGTTTATTTCAATCAACTTCGGAAAGGTTGGAAATGATAAAATGAACTCAAATGCGAACATGGTATACTGTTAGGTTGTGCAAAAGTTTTACCATTCCGTCCCATCAGTGTCACGCCACACATGTCGTTCTTTATAGTCGGCTTCCGTCAAGAATCACACAAAATAGATGAATCTACACCACCATTGGCTACATGAAATGTCTGATGGTTAGAGGTCAATGTGCCATAGCCTCTTCCGTCCAGACACGCTTATCTAAAT